>PVKP010029928.1:0-28471 GCA_004027715.1 Plecturocebus donacophilus | reverse complement strand
AAGACCCGGAGCCTGGGCCAGGGTTAGGACCGAGGGGGCGGAGAGGACTTGAGGGGCACGGTGCTTTACTCTGGTCATTGTAATTAAAGACTTACTAGACTGTCTGTAGCCGACTCGAGTTGGCAGCAAAATCGCCGGGGGGAGGAGTTTTCTAGTGTGAGTGGGGCTCACTCCCCTTCTCCTGCCCACTCCCAAGCGGGGCTGGGATCCGCTTAAACCGTGGGCAGCGAGGCCGTCTCTTCTCCCCTGCTCCTCTGTTCTTGCCCGGGGTGGGCGCCTCGCCCCCCACGCAGTTGAGGAGACGGCGCCCGATGCAGAAGGAAGTGTTGATATAAAACAAGTTTGCTCCTAAACTAAACCCAAACCAAGCAAAGCCACCAGGAGGGGAAAAACCAACAGCAATCCAGCCAGCCCCCAGCAATTGTTTTCACGGTCGGAATTAAATCACATCAAAACGCCCCCTGAAACCCACATCCTGAAGGAGTGAACCTACAACAGTCAACCTCCAGTCGTTCGCTCGAGTTCACACGAACGACTTGCCTCTACATCCGAGGGAAGAGGGCGGCGAGCGGCGGGTGCCTCTCCCGCACCGCACCCACCACATCCCGGACCCAGGATCCCACTCGCACCCGTAGAGGCGGCTGCTTATGTTAATAGCAGCCCCCACACGAATTAGAAAAGACCGCCCGGTGACAGAATTGCCTTTGCCAGGAACTACACTGAATCCGTAAGGGAGGGGAGGAACGTCTTCCCGGGGTTACTTTGCCCCTCCTGCGTCCTTCTGCGTCCTCCTGCTTTTTCCAAAAGACAGACTTCACGTGGAAATGTCACCCTCTCTCCCAAACGAAGCTTTACAAATTTGGCGCGCATGGTTTTTAGTAAAGCCCCTTATAAGTGCTGCTCATCAGAAGATTTACAACAATCCTAAAGACAATCAGCCAACACCAGTTACACCACTGTAAAGAAAACAGCCACGCAAATAGAGCAAGGTGCTGGGTGATTTCGTTAGAAACAATGTTTTCAATGGACAGGGTCACAGTAAAATACCAAACACAGCCACCTACCCTTGGCCCTTCAGGTAAACAGTTTCCACTAGTTATTGTTCTAAAAATTCCCATCTTCTTGAACGTCTAATCTTCAGGACACCTGGAGCACGGGCTCCAAATGACTCGAGGAATCCAGAGAGTTAACATGAAGGAGAAAATGGGATCTGAATTAGTTTCAGCTCTTAAACAGGGGGGGATATAAGAGTCATCGTTTAATCTCCCTTTGGTTTCCAGAAACTGCCCCCCTGGCCGTTCTGTGTTCCCCCTCCCCCTCCTAAGGGTTTGATGAAAAGGATCCTCTACTCTGCTTTGGTGAAACTGCATTTTCCAGTTCTTTTCCTATTGGTCAAATTGGTGCAGTTTATGAGAGGACTTTTGACTTTGTTTTCCCTTATGTCTTTTAAGAATGGGGCTATAAATGTCTGACACAGCTAGATGTTCACTTCTCTGGGACGCTCACTCACACTGGTGCCTAACTTTAAGAGAAGTGACATACCACAATCATCCAAAAACAAAAATTGGATTTCTCACACGCTGTAGCAGAATATACTCTTTTTCTTCTCTTGAGGCACAGCATTGTCAGTTATTAAAAATGGATTTAATGTTTTACTTTTCCTGGCTTCCTTTACCAACCGCTTAATTTCACCCCAACTCCCAGATAGAATTCACATGTGACTACTGGCCATGTTCTAGGAACCAACTAGAGCCTTCATAATTTTTAAAAAATTGCTTCCTAGTAAATTCTCATTCCCAAGAAGAAGTAAATAGTAGGTAAAGTTTTAAGTGCTCTCTTAGATAGAGGATTGTTAAAAATCTTTACCCATTCAATGTCCAGCAGCCTGAAATTTCACCTTTAGGAAAAAAAAAAAGGGATCTTTGCCTGACCATTCCCATAAAATAGAGCGAAATCTGATTCTGTAGTGTTTTCCTTATTTTCAATTTAAGGGCAATAAAGATACATTTCTTTATGTCCTTTATTTACTGTTCTGAAGTTTTACAGATGGCTACTGTATTGGATATAATAATTTTGCCTAGATTTTTAACCGAGGGGGTTTGAGAACCAAGGAACAAAATGTAATGTGTCTTCAAATTTCAGCTTCCCTTCTCTTGTAACTTTCACAAAGTATCTCCTGAAAACTCCTGTCCTTGTACAAAATGCATCAAAGAGACAGTGGAGACTGGGGAATTTTTGAGGTTGTATTTGGATTTGCATCTTCAAGGGTCCCTTTCAGCTTGCAGTCCAAGATGCCAGGCACTGTCCCATCCTCCCTCCCTCTTCTGGCTTTGCTCTCCTGAGTCTTTTTGCCCTCTCTTCCCCCTTCTTGGATTATCTTTTCATTCTCTATGAGGTTCCCACACACTGCGGTGTGTCTCTAAAAACCCACCAGAGACCTAGCATAACTCTCCGTACATCCCGTGGTGAGGACGGAATGAAAGAGATATTGTTTAAAAAAGCAATAATTAAGATCCAGTCTTCAGTTCCTTCTTCTTCGTCATATTTTTTCTCGGTAAGCCTGGAGATTTTTTCTCTAGCGTGTTCCCTTGTCTCCAAAGAGCGTGTGTGTGATATTATATTCGAAAAGCCACAACTCTCTTTTCCTTGTTCTTCTGTTCTCTCTTATTAGTTGAGCAATGTCTGTTATATTTTCCCCTTTTCCTTCTTTTCTCAGTCTCGGATTCCCGCCTCTCCCCACTGTCAGAGCATCTATCAATGTGGTGTCGATCACAGCGGCGGCGGCTTTCTCTTTCATCTTCCTGCCCCTGCCACAGCGAGGGAGGGAGAGTGGGAGGCGTCAAGGAGGTAGGGGAGAGACTGGCAGAGGAAAAGGAGTGGGTGGGTGCGGGCCAAGAAAATAGATACTTAGATGATGAAGTTAAGCCATTCCGGCAATGTTTCTTGTCAATTTCACGCGGGCAAAGCGTGCCTCTCGGTGGGTTATAAGCAGTGCCCGGTCCTTCCTTCTCTCGCCAAGTTGCCTGATCCTTCCCTCCAGGCGCGCGCGCGCACACACACACACACCCCAAAACCAAGACTCGTCCTACAGGATCTGGGAAAAGAAAAAGAAAAAAAAAGCCCTCAATCACCACCTCCTTCTCGCCGGCTCCCCCTCACCCCCCGCCTCCCCTCCAGCGGGCAGCCAAGGAGAGCTGGAGGCGGGGGAGGGGAGAGGGAGGAGAAGCGACGCAAGTGGGTAGCTTTTCAGCGCCGGCGAGGCGCGGGAGGAGGAGAAGCGGTGGGGAGGCGCAGCCGCTCACCTGCGGGGCAGGGCGCGGAGGAGGGACCCGGGCTGCGCGCTCTTGGGCCGAGGAACCCGGACGCGCCTGGAGCCTAGCACACGGTCAAGCTCGGGGCGTCCCCTCCCCTCGGCTGGGCGAACCCAAGGGGTGCAGCTCTTTGCTTTGAGAGAGCTGGCCGGCGGAGGCGTGCAGAGCCGCGAGCCGGCGAGCCAGGCTAAGAAACTCGAGCCGGGAACAAAGAGGGGTCGGGCTGTGTGTTTGTGTCGGCTCGAGCTCCGGGCAGAAGCTTTTGGGCCCGAGGGCCCTGCTGTGACTCCCCGAGACTCCGCTGTGCCCTCCACTGCGGAGTCCCGGTGCTCGCCGGCAAAAACTTTATTCTTGGCAAACTTCTCGTTCTCTTCCCGTCGTCTACGGCCCCCACCTTCTTCTCCTCCTCCTCTAGCAGATTAAATGAGCCTCGAGAAGGAAAACCGAAGCAAAAGGGAAGAAAATAAGAAGCTCTAAAACGGACATCTCCAGCCTGGGTGGCTTTTTCTTTTTTTTCCCCACCCTTCAGGAAGTGGACATTTCGTTATCGTCTGATCCTTGCTCCTTCTTTGCTGGGACAAACGGCCTTTTTGCCCAGATCCCCTCTTTTCTCGGAAAACAAACTACTAAGTCGGCATCCGGGGTAACTACAGTGGAGAGGTTTCCGCGGAGACGCGCCGCCGGACTCTCCTCTGCACTTTGGGGAGTCGCGCTCCCTCAAGAACCGGCGTCCTCCGCGCGCAAATCCCGGCGACGCGGGGGGCGTGGGGTGGCCGCCGGGGCAGCCTAGCCTAGCGCGCGCCTCGCAGACGCCCCCGGAGGCGCCAGCTACCGCGGCCCTCGCTGCCCAGTGCCCTTCGGCCTCGGGGGCGGGCGCCGGCGTCGGTCTCCGAGAAGCGGGAAAGCGCGGCGGCCGCCGGGATTCGGGCGCCGCGGCAGCTGCTCCGGCTGCGGGCCGGCGGCCCGGCGCTCTCCCGCCCCGCTTCCGCCCGCGGTCTTCCCGCACGAACCCTTCCAACTCTCCTCTCCTCCCCTACCCTTGAGTTACCCCCGTGTCTTTCCTGCTGTCGCCGCGGGTGCTCCCACGGCGGAGCGGAGATTACAGAGCGGTCGGGATGCCTCAACTCTCCGGGGGAGGTGGCGGCGGGGGGGACCCGGAACTCTGCGCCACGGACGAGATGATCCCCTTCAAGGACGAGGGCGATCCTCAGAAGGAAAAGATCTTCGCCGAGATCAGCCACCCCGAAGAGGAAGGCGATTTAGCTGACATCAAGTCCTCCTTGGTGAACGAGTCTGAAATCATCCCGGCCAGCAACGGACACGAGGTGAGCGGGCCAGTGCCCCAGTTCCGAGAGGCGTGGCGGGTCCCTGGGAAACGCAGAGAGGGAGGAAGGGAGTGAAGGCGCCCGGCAGCCCGGCTGAGGGTACGGAGTCGATCCCTCGTTTTGTTTGGGGTGTGCGCGTGGCTGGGTCCCCGGTCCACATTCCGTGTGCGTGTGTGTGTGTGTGTGAACGAACGTGAAGTTACTCCAAGTGGATCAGTTTAGGAGGTTCGGTGGCTGAACGGTTAGTTCGCGGGCAGGAAAACGTGCCCTTAACCTACAGTGTTTCGCCTTCGCTCCTTTTGTTGGGGTTGAGAGTAGGGCTGAACAACGCTACTGAGAAATTCTTCCGTGGGACGGAAAACAAAGTGCACCCGCTATCTCTTGGTAGACGTCTCTGCAAAAGTGCGTTAAACCACCAAAGGCTTAGGTGGGGACGAGCAGAGCCGGAGGCAGGAGGAAGGGGAGGCGGGCGGGGGCCGGGGCAGGCGGGGCCGTCCCAACCACAGCCGAGCCGGTCCGCTGAGAGCCGGCAGGCCAAGGGTCGCGCGCCCGGGCTGCGGGGGCGGTGCGGGGCTCAGTGTCTGCGGCCGCCGGGGCCCCAACGCCTGTGTCGGCAGCCTGGAGCTGTGGGAGCGCGGAGCCGAGCCACGCCAAGGGCACACCCTGGCTGTACCGCCCCCAACTCTCGTTTTCTCCAACCTCCATCACTTGGAAACAAACCCACAACTTTTATTTGGGGTTTGGGCCCAGATCAGGCCTTAAATCCACGCAGAAGAAAGGCGACTCCGAGCGGAGAAGCGGCGGAAGCCGGGCATTAGTCCCGCAGGGTGGAAGGCACTTTCTCGGTCCTCTGGCCAGCTGCGGGCGATCGCGCCGGTAACCTGAGTAGAGTAAATAGAGACACGTGGGTGCTGGCGAAAGAAAGCGCGGAGCCGGGCCGCGCAGGAGGGCTGTTTGAAGCCGCGTCCAGAGCTGGTGGGGGGGTGCGGATGGACCCAGATACCGGACACTCCACTGGTCACCCTCCTTCCACAACTGCACAGCTGGGAAATCCTCGGAGGAAATCCGGTAGAAAAGTCCTGACACCCGAATGATTTAACCAACGTCTTTTCCCTCCAAAGAAACTTGGAGGATATACCTTTTTTTTCCCTTAAATGGCATCCTTCTACCCCCAAAAAGAAAGTGTGTGGTTTTGAGGGCGGGGACATTTTGGGTTTTAAACTGCGCGTTTAAGAACACCTCAGAGCTGCCTTCTCTATCCCAATGGCAGAGGTGAGTACGCATTTCGAAAGGCTGGGGACCTGCATTCAGAGAACAGAAGGGTGTTCTTTATGCGTTGAATCCAGTTTGAGCGGGATGGGGATGGGGGTAGGGTGCACCTAACCCGGCGTAAAAGATTTGTGACTATTGTATGTACTGGGAAAAGGAGGTCAGTGTGAGGACACAGGTCCAGAGACCCAAAACACAGGCTTTTTACCAAACTCTATTTGTAGAGCAGCCTCTCTTTCTACCCATTTTGCTAGTCCTGCCTTAGTCCATATATAATTTTGCCACCCACTTCACACTCTACACTTTTCTGGTCCGAGTGAAGGACACTGCATTGGAATCCGAGCACTCGGGTGTTAAAGCGTTACCCTTTGCTAGGTGTTTAGTGGGCATGAGGAGGCCTGAGGGTGAAGGAATTATACCACTGATTTGCACGTGGTTGAGTCTGTCTGGGTGGATGGTGATTACCAAAACTGATATCAACGGGGCTACCTTTTAGATGTCTGTAACCTGAGTCTCTAATTTTCCTTCCTTTAACCACAGAACCGTTCTACTTTTGTAAGCCTGCACTCAGCCATTCATGGTAGGTTATAAGCTCGAGTGGAGCTTCTGCTGGAACTGCGCTCAGGGTAGTTGCCTTAAGACCCCATCTGAGTGGTTGGCTTATGTTTAAATGTCATTTTCAGTTACAAAATGGTATTTTAGCCTTATTTTGGTGAGATCTGATTGAAGTGAACAGTGGTTGAAGAGGCTATCAAAACCATCAACCCCATTAACTCCTATCATGTTAGGCATTCAAGTAGCCTTGATATGGTTTATTAAACAGCAGTCAGAACACCATGTGGATCTTTCCCAAATTTAACTATATTTTTATTGCTTTTATTACTGTATATATGTTTTTGGTCTTGGGTGGCTAATAATCACTCAAAACTACATGTTGACAAGAAAAAGATTTTGCAGTACTAAACACTAGCATATGTCTCTCAGGGTAATAAAAGAGTTGCCCCTAAACCTCTTCCTTTGAATTACCAGCGCACACACATTTATATCATTATTGTCACAAACTCTAAAGTGATTTTTTTTTCTTTTGGGTGTGGGGATTCATGATATTAGGTGGCCAGACAAGCACAAACCTCTCAGGAGCCCTACCATGACAAGGCCAGAGAACACCCTGATGATGGTAAGATACCGATTCTAATTCTGACTTTAGCATATAAGATGTGCAGTTTGTATAAATAGGTGTGTTTTGTTACTTTTTGAGTTCAAGAAACTGGGACTAGGTCAGACTATGCCCTCTATTTTATTAAAATGGTAAAGAAAATGCAGGAAACTTCTGGCTTACCTCTAATGTATATTATTACATAATTTAAGAACTGTTTTTATATGAGTTAGGGACCTTTGGATTTCAGGTGGGTTCCAGATTCTTTGGGGAAGAGGGGATGTCTATAATGAATTTTCTCTTCCTCATCTTACCTTAAGTTCCAATTAGCTTAGATCTTTAGTATTTTTAACATATTATTAAGAAGAATGACAGTATTCATCTATTTATTTTCCAACCAGAATAGTTGTGAGTGGATTTCACTTGCAAAATTGCTGAGTTTTGTTTTTTATTCTAGTGAAAACTCAGGCAGTGAATGAGCAGAGCAGAATCTAACCTGTAAAAATACAAAACTTATAATTAGGAATATGCATATCAGAGATGATACACTTTCTCCCTATTTCTGAATCTTGCTAAAAACTTTTAAAATTACATACATACGTGTTTAGGCTTAAGGAGAATTCCTTGTGACTTTAAAAGAATCAAGTAACTTTAGGGTTTCCTTGTCAGCCTATCTGTTCTCTATTAATTACTTAACCATTGCCCTAACTAAAATGAAGTGTTTTTACATACAATATGTTAACCAGGAGAAGGGAAAAGAATTATATATTAAGCTTCTTCCTCAGCTACAAAATAGTTGCACAGATTAACAAGAAGAAATATACATATTTAACAAAAATTTCATTGGCAAAATGATCTAAGTGTAGCACATAAAATTAAGCCTCCCAGAGTTAATCCTTTATAAATTTGGACAATTTAGTATACAGTTGCCTGTATACTAAATAACTCTCTCCCTCAGTAGAATCTAGAATTTTTCTAGAAATCTGCAAGCACAAGTAGGTAGAATTTTTGAGGTTGTCTAAAAGGCAAAACATATAACTTCAAGTATGTAAATATCTCTGTGTGTGTATAGCTAGACGGCCTAATATATAACAGTTTTAGATTTGTGTGTGTTCTGTATTTTTTAGTCCAGTTTCTTAGTATTAGAACAAATTAAGTTAGATGGATAACACTTATTTTTGTAAAAACATCAGTCAGTAGTGGAAGAACTGTTTGAACCACATGTTTTTAAAACATCTGGTTTGCTGCTAAGCTATTTAAGAGAATAAATACTGTCGATCTAAAATAGAGCATAATAATCCAGTTACAGTATTTTGAAACAAATCTTTTATGTAAGGTCTGATTTATCTTAGAACTATTAGATTTTCAGATGAAAAATATAGCGATATAAAAGGGAAGTCAGTGCATCATTGATTGTTCTTTGGATCCTCCTAGGAAAGCATCCAGATGGAGGCCTCTACAACAAGGGACCCTCCTACTCGAGTTATTCCGGGTACATAATGATGCCAAATATGAATAATGACCCATACATGTCAAATGGATCTCTTTCTCCACCTATCCCGAGAACAGTAAGTAACATGCTGATGTTGCAAATTATGTTCAGAAGTGCAAATTGATTTGTATTTTGGCAGAATGTTTATTTTTCCAAACTCATTGGAAATGCTTTCATTACATGTAACCATTCATTGCTAAATAAGAGCTGTTACGAGGAAGGGCCACCTTAAAATAGTGCTACCTTTGATGTCTTGCCTTTGGATTTTTAGCTTTTGGCTTATTGGTTAAAATAAATATGTTAACAGATCATGAGTTATAAAATCAAGTGAAGTTACGTCAACAAATCCATGATTTTGTAAATTGTGCTTTCTATGCTGAGGAGAGGGAAAAAAAAATGATTTAAAACTACATAAGGACTGTATAGCTTTTAAATTAGTTTGTCTAAAAGGCAAAACACCCGCTATCTAGAATGAAGACATTTGGAGCTGAACGTTTGTTATGTTACTTTGGCTTTTAAAACAGTGTCTTATTTTATTGTATCAGCTAATGTTTCTTTAGGATCAGTTTGGTGGAGGAGGATGAGCTATTTTTACTTTATTGTCAATTGTTGAGAAAGCATCACTCAAAGATAACCCTAGTGAAAGCTGTTCCTTTTTTTTAAATCTTGTGGCTTAGTTAACTTTTAAAATTCTAAAAATACAGTGGTATTATAACTGTATTATGCAAATGCATAACATTATAAAGAATTTCATGTTTGTTATTTGATATTTTTGTTAGGAAGTAGAAACCTCATTTATATAATAGTGAGAAAACACCTAAATGGTAACTTGTGTAGTAGGTAGATGTAAAATGTGCTGGTGATGGAGTTCTCGCTTAGAATTATCCCACCAGCAGTGGTGATGGATTTTTTTACTGACCCATCAATATATTTACCTTCTCTCCAGCCCCACTCTGCCTTCCACCTAACCCCCAATGAAAAACACATGTGTACGGGTCTCGGGGATTAGGGTTTCAGTCTCACTGACAGCCCTGGAGGTCACATCTAGGATTGTAAAATGGAACCTAGAGTGTTTGACTTATTTGTTCAGTGTTTCTACCAACTGAAAAAAAAATGAGTCAGAAACATCTGGGAAGAGTAATGTTGTTAATACCTTAGTGAACAAAATGTGGAAGTGGGGAGATTAACCAAAGTAGCAGAGAATATTGTCTCAAAATCAACAGTTATCAACAAGAGTTTTGTGGTTATCATGATTATACGTAGTCAAATGTTGAAATGATACTTATATCAAATATCACTTTGAGCCTGTGATTTAGATGTTATTATAATTATTTTCCAATAAATTTCAAAAGGATATTTGATCTCTCAGGGAATAAGATTTTTCTAATTTTTATATAGTAGTTAAAATGGAGATCTTGGGGTTCTAATCTTGAGGGAGATCTTCTGATGATTGCTATAGGAAATAGGTATTTCATATTTTAAGGCTTTTCAAGTATTTAATGATAGAGACCTCTGTGTGATGAGGATGAATGTCCTACCTAAAAAGTGAATTAATAAAAGCAAAAATAGTTTAATATTTAGAGACCCCTCAAATAAATTCTTGAGTTTTAATTATTGTAGGAGACTTTAAATTTTTGAACAAAACATGCAAATATATAGATAACTCTTTAATATTTGGGGAGGATTTTTGTTGTTTTTTGGAGGGGGGTAAAGAAGGGAAGGAGAATATATTTTAGATAAGGAATAATTGAAGATTCCTGTTAAGTCATATTCAGAATAACAAATAATCTTTCCAAATCAAAGTGCAGTGTTGGTGACAACAGAAAATAGCCCCCAAAACAGTCTTACATTTTTCAGCTGTGCTTATCCAGCATTTGTGGAATTGATTCATTAAAAAGATCAGCTACTTACACTTTCAAAATGATAATTTTTAAAAGTCAGTATAATGAAAATTTATTGGTATTTGCAAATAATCCCTAAGAATATTGAAAATTAAGCTGATCTTCCTCTATGCCAGCATTCTGCCTTGTGTTTCCACCGTCTTGTCTCCTAATCTACCCGTATACTAGTCATTTTGAAATTTTGATAGTAAATGTCTTCTGGTGGAAGGTATTTATTGTTAGTTTATGTATGAAAATTTTGAGGTCAGTGAAATCAAACAGTCATTCATTGTTTAGGAAAGATTTGTGGCCAGAATAAATGTTGGTCTGGGTAGAGTGTAGGAAAGGGGTGTGGTCAGGAAACAGTTAACCTTACCCTGTTATCTCCTGCTTTACTTTATCCTGTTACATGTTAGGATGTATTTATTTTAGGCAAGTTTTCTTGAGATATTCTGCAGTTTGCACAATTCCAGAAGCTTTTCAGCTGTAACCACAAGACTATGTCAATTTTTTTTTTAGAGTCCACCCGAAGTGAGTTACAATCTTTGGTTTTTAATACCTAACAGCTGTTTTTAATGTGTCTGAGATCAAAAACACTAACCGGAAGACAGCCTCTCTTCTTCACCCCTAACCACACTTCTGCCTTCTTGCTCTTTAACTCTGTCCTTAGCAGGGCTGAGTGTTTGTGTCACTGACATCCACAGTGATAGATTCTCATCTAGGGTGTCAGGAGCATGGCAACCATTTGTGTTTGGGCTTAGGTTGGGAGCATCCCCTTGGCCTCCTGCTACTTGAATTTGCATTACAAGCAATTGCTTGTTTACTGCATCTGCTTCTCATAAGTGTTAGGACTGGAAAAACACCTGGGGTTGGGAAGGGACCTGACCATTCCTTCCCTAAATAGTCTTCTGTTTGTATGTAACTGCAGATAATCCAGAGGATACCAGCTATGGCCAACTGGCTTGCAGAGAAATGTTTCCGCTGGAATCTAATTATCAAAAGTGCATATGTTTTTGCTAATTTTTTAGAAGAACGCTAATGTAGGTATGCGTGAACAGATTTTACCTGTCTATGACCAGTATACAGTATTACCTGTTAAGGAGAACCACTTTCACCTACTCAGCTTTTTTCCTTCTCAAGGGGAATTTTAATTGGCAAATTACATCCTTCTAGAACTGGAATCCTTAGGGTTATGAATGTCCATAGTGTCTATAACAGAAATCTTATGAATGGGTCTCTCACAGAATTTTAAATAAGAATTCTTAGTTCAGATAAATTGGGCCGAGAAGAAAGCACCTAAGATCATGACGTGTGATGTCAGCGTGAGTTCCTAGGGCACAGTAAACCTTGGCTTGAGTTGGTCTTCTTCACAGAGAGATGTGCAAGCCTGTTAAATATTTTAGAGCCAGGACCCTGGAGAGTTTATTAAAAGCATACTCCCAAACCTTTCTTTCTCTGAACTTTATTTATGAAAATCCCTGTAGACCAATGGTAAAGTACTAAAAGAAAAAAATCATTCTTTACATCCCTAGTTTGACTCTGGCAGTTGTGTGCCTGAACACCTTGTGAATGGTGAGCTTGGCTAGCTTTAAGTAGTGAAAGTTCCCACTGGCTTAATGCATTGTGGTTATTCATCTTAGGTGTCAATCTTCCATTTGTCCCGCATGCAACCCAAATGTTTAACACCTCAGAAAAGAAACATCTCATTTCTCTTCAGATGCTTGGGGAGGGAAAAGCAACACAGTGCAGGAAGCTGCAGCTCAGTCACACCAAACCACAATAACACCTGGTCAGTGTAGCGCTGCGAACTTCATTGTTTTTAGTTTTTTGTGCTCTTTCTAAGAGTGAATTTTTAGGTGGGAAAGGAAAGATATAGGTGTTCTCATTTCAGCTATCTTTTAAAGTGTTTGTTTATTTTTTAAAGTAGAAATTACATGAGTTCTTTTTAAATTATTTTATATAACTTAGTTCTGTTGCAACTTTTACCTTAGGGGAATCAACACTTTGATTTCTGATAAACAGAATTATACCTATTATAACTTTGTCTTACCTACTCTCCATATTTGTATTTGCTTGTAAACAGCTAAAATCTGATTTTGTTATTGTTCACATCTGGAATTAAGGAACTAAGTTGGACTTGTCTAATCAGTTGTTGCATATCTTTGAAAATAACAAATAATAAGGATAGATGGAGACTAAAGCTTGTAGCTCATGCAAGATTTTTAAGGTAGACTATCTTTTCACTTTATTGTAAGAAGCTACTGAAGTTGACTTTACCTATAAATTATTTTCACTTTTCTATTTTAAGTTGTGCACTTTTTGAAGCTACACACATTGAGTTTTCCCATTCAAGTGGAGAACAAGTTTTAGAAAGTGTATTATTCTAACTCAAATGTATGTGTAGGTATCAGGAGAATGTGTAGGAAAATTCCTCAGAGCCCCCAAAGTTTCCTTTTTGGTATCTTCTAAATTGCATTGCTACAGTATGGGACAGGATCATAGTCAGAATAGTTGGGAGCTCTTGCCATTCTCCCATTAAATACCTTATGGCCAATTTGCTTACTTAGGTGTCCCAAGGAGCCATGTTACATGCAACCCTTTCAGAGCTAATACTGCATTTACATGCCTGGTCCTTACTTAGTTTTTTGAAATGACCCTAGTAGTTTCTTCTTCATTCATAACGACATGAGAACAACCCAAAAGATATTCTAAAAAAAGACTACACATTAAAAAAGACAATTAAGCCAATTGACAAAAATCTTGCTTTTGAAGTATCCTTTTCATCCCCATATAGGTCTTAGATTTGCTGTCATCCACCTCATTATTTTGATCCAGTTTTTCCTGTGGTCCAAGACTCTTATGTGATTTAACAGAGCAGAGATTGGATCTCACAAATGGGACCCTCTGGACTTGAATTTGTAGACTTACAAGTACTTGCTATAATATCAATTTTGTAGCAGTTGAGTTTTTTTATTTTTTTAAATGTTGTTTGCTAGGCAGAACCATTTTGGGTTTATGTGATTGAATTTTTTTTGAGCAATAAAATCACTTCATTTTTGACTCCTTTTGTTCCTCATTTATGTATTGGAATTTTACAAAGCTGATTTCCTTTTGATTTTGATAAAAGACATGGAATTTAAAGAGAAAACATGGCAGCACTCTCTGTGGCAAGCAGAAAAACATGTATGTTTTAGTCTCAGGTAAAAGTAGAGGTCAGCATTACATAGGTGCTGCTATCCTGGGACTAAAAGTCTCTCTCTCTCTCTCTTTTGGTTTTTTTTAATGGAAGCTTCATTTAAAACTTGTCCTCTTTAAAGCTGTTGCTTAAGTGATTGTGCTGAGCTGAGCCAGTCTGTAGAAAGCGAATACTGAAGAGACTTAGTACTGCTTTGTGCTTGTGGTCCTTACTTATTTAGAAAAGGCAGCCATTGGACTTTATTCAAATAATTTAAAATATATACTTCAGGTTCATGATTACTTTATAAATATTATGATCTTGTGAACTGTAGACTCTGCTGTGAACTCTTTTAGGGATATACATGATCCAATCTCTCAGATTTAGGAGCTGAAAGCCTTAAAATGTCCTAGAGAACAACAAAGACTGGGGGTAGGGTGGGGAGGGGAAAGTTGGGAGTTAAACTACCAAAGTGAAGAGTGGGGAGTTGAGCAGAGGACTGGACAGGGAGCAGCTAACTCAGAAATTCTGATAATCTAGCTGGCACTATTTGCAGACTCTTTGAGGCTGTGTAGAGGATTATAAAGCCTCTGTAAAAGAGTGCATACATATACAATACCCACTCTAGCTAAACCTGTAAACCTGCTGAAATTATCCACTTGTTATCTGTAGATCACTTACAAAGCACACTGAGCAATGGTACTCATATGCCTTCAGTCCGTCTGTATGGGGAAAATTGAAAGGGCAGTGCAGAACAAGCAAGAGTTTTGTTGCCAATCCTATTTTTCCATGTGTAGGAGAAATAGGACTAGCAGAGAGGTTGCATCACAGAGTGTCTAGAAATATGTTTTCTAGGGACAAGTAAAATCTTTAAAAAGCTGGATTTCTTGACCATTGTGTCTGCCTATGCTCACAAATAATCCTATGTGGAACTTGATGACAGTTTTGCAGATAAAATTTTGATGTTCATCATAGTAAATTATTGTCATTGTTATGTTCACTTGTAAAAAGTTGCCTATTGCTCGAGGCAGGTGGGTCACCTGAGGTCAGGAATTCAAGACCAGTCTGACCAACAGGGTGAAACCTTATCTCTACTAAAATATACAAAAATTAACCGGGCATGGTGGTGGGTGGCTGTAATCCCAGCTACTTGGAAAGCTGAGGCAGGAGAATTGCTTGAACTGGGAGGTGGAGGTTGCGGTGAACCGAGGTCGTGCCACTGCACTCTAGCCTGGGCGAAAGAGCAAGACTCTGTCTCCAAAAAAAAAGAAGAAAAAGAAAAAACACATATATATATATATATATATATATATATATATATATGTACAGATATATGTGTATGTGTGTGTGTATATATGTGTATGTGTGTGTATACAGAGAGAGAGAGGGAATGAAGAGGTAGAGGGTAGGATCTCTAAAAAGAAGAGTGGTTCTAAGATAGATTTAGTTCTCTTTTATTGTTGTCAGCTTCTGAACAAAACAGTTACCAAGGCAAAGTTTTAAAATTTGACATACTAAGATATATTTCTTTTATTTGTACAACTTTATGGAGTGCAAGGGTAATTTTATTATATACATAGATTGCATAGTGGTGAAGTCAGTGCTTTTAGAGAGTTGATCATCCAAATAATGTACATGGTATCCATTAAGAAATTGCTCATCATCCAGCCCCCTCTTAGCCTCTCACCCTTCCGAGTCTCTACTGTCTTATCATTTGACATTCTATGTCTACATTATTTAGCTCACACTTTATACAGTAATGTGATTATTTATTTTTTACTAAGATACTTCTATAAATATTTGTTTTAATCCTAGAAAACCTTACGATAAAAATTATTTTAAAAATTGATGATATTTAATCATCTAGTGATCAGTGATCAGTTACCATCATAAAGTAACTGGAGGACTATCATCAGTAGTACCTCAGTTTAAACTCAGGGACAGCTGATGAATTATGATAGTTATAATCAGCCTAGCACAGAATAGATACCTCAGTAGATTCACTGAGTTAATAAAGAATGTAGAAGAAATTTTGCATGTGTGTTTTCTGGATATTTCCAAAATGATCTGTCTTTATGAAACCAAATGCTATGTGAAAAGTAAAACTTGAAAGTGTTTGCTAAGTAATCCTTAGTATTTTATTATTTTATTTTTTCTTGTATTTTTTGTGAATAAAATAGCATTAGACCAGTGTTTTTAATGAGGAAGTTAAAACCACTCCTTATAGAATGTTGAGTTTACAGGTAACTCCTGAAAACAATCAGCTGAGGGACCGCAATATTGGAATAAATAAAGAATGGACTAGACCCTCATATGAGGATTTATCTTTAGAAGTACTTATCTCTTACTCAGATCCTAGAAACCTAATTGAAGAAATGGAGATGATAGAAATGCTTTTTTCAGAAGGATTCTTGAGATGGAAACATAATACTAATAAAAAGAAAACCATCTTCAAGTACGTTTTAGAATCATGTGGTTAATGCTTTTCAATTCATTTTTATTCTCTTGGAGATAGAAAGGACTTTTTTTCAGTAACACAAGGTATTTTCAGGTATTAAAAAGTTCTGTTATTTTCAAATAGACATGGCAGCCTCAGTGCTGACTTTTCCAGGCCATTGTGTGTTGTAAATTGATTCTATCCTTTTGCAATGTGGTGAGCAAAATTTTTGAGCCTTAATTAGGGAGAGATAGGTAGGCAGTGCCCTGTGAAGGCTAAACATAGAGGAGAGAAGGACTAGGGTAGATGTTAAAAGACCTGAGATGTAGTGTCAGGTCTCCATCATCTTCTTCTGAAAACTTTGAGAAGGTAAAATGGTATATTAATATCTGGCTTGCCTAGCTGATCTGGTTAACAAGAAGTTCAAATGGCACAAAGCCTGCAAAAGCAGCTTTCTAGCTGTTTCTGCTACAGAGCAGGAGTCTAAGATGGTGTAAGTCAGTGACTTGGGCCCCACCTGGTGGGATTTCTGCAGCCCTAAGTGCTTGACTCTACCTGGGAAACTCCAGAGAAAGGGAAGAAGAAACTTTCAGTTCCCATTTTGCCATCATGCTGACTCAGAATTTGGATATTGGCTGAAGGCCTTATGCAAACCTTTAGAAAATGTTTGCATAAATAAAAATTGGGAGTGGGGAATGTTGTTGTATTTTTACAGATCTGATTTTCTTCTCTTGGGCTCCCTTTTCTTGTGATTGTTAGGAGAGCAGCAGATTTTCCTCCTTAGCATCATAATCCACTCAAAGGGAATGAGATGTATGAGGGAACAGATTTATAAATTTCAGATTTGTTAGCTGAAAGTCTCATATCCTTCTAATATTTGATATGAAGTTGCCAGATAACTCTTAACTACTTGAATGAGGTTAGGAGATTTTTTTCTCCTTCATCCGATAGGAGCTAGGTTTTTTCTCCCCACTGCAAAAATTACAGAGAAAGGCTATCCAGAAGCTATGTGAAGGACAGCGGGCTAGTTATTTTCTTTGCCCTTTGAATTTCCTTCTGGCTTAAATTTTTCTAGCTTTCTTGTGACTGAAAAGGATCAGGTCCAAAGGGACGTGTTGGCTGGACAGCAAGAAGAAATCGATGTTTTTCTAGCCTTCTGGGAAATTCCAGCTTCTATCCTTTCAGGATTTTTCTTTTTCTTTCAGTAAAATCCAGTGAATGTTAAATATTAATATATTGGATGCAGCTTTCTTTGTACAGGATTCCTCAATTTTGAACACTATAAATGGTACCTTAAAATAATTATAGTCATATCATCTTGGTGTACTAGTTAAAATGACCTGGATCAAGAGAAAAAGGTGCTGAAATCTTATCTCAAATAGATCAGACTTTGTTTTAGCATTTTAAAGTCTGTAACAAAACCAAAAGTACTGAAGTAAATAATAGTTGCTGTTTATTACAGTCAAGCTAACCAGCCGGCTATCTGGCAGTGTTAGGAAAACAATCATTGCTTGAATTATTATTTTTTTCTTATTTGTATTAGAATTTTAAATTAAAATTCAAGTTTTTTTTTTTTCCTTGAAAGGGAGAAGGGAAAGCAACTGATTTTTTTTTTTTAACTACTACCTTGTGCTACATGCTGTGCAAGGCACCTTACAGGGATGTCATATTTAATTTAATCCTAACATGAAAACTATGGTGAGTGTTATACTCCCGATGTCATAAAGACAAGGAATCCATCCTCAGGGGCAGCAGTAACCTGCCCCAACTTAATACCCTCCCTTAAGGTCTAAAGACTTGTATGTTTTCATTAAAAATAGCCATATTTACCTTTAAGAATACAGAGCATTTATTAAATTCATCATAATATTGATTAAAATTGAAAGCAGAAGAGTAGTTGTTATAATTTTCTTGGAAATTTAAAAAATGCTTAACCATTTTTATTAAAAAGAAATTTAAAAAGCAATACATGTTCACTAGAAAAATAGAAAACTCAAATAAGCAAAAATAATAACAAATGTGAAATTCCCAGGATCCCATTGTTAAAGATGACCACTTTTTCTATGTGGCCTTTTAGACTTCTTTCTTTGCACACATATGAATGTAAGTAAACAAACACAAATACTTATATATTCATGGCAATAGGAACACATCATTTTGTGACTTGCTTTTTCCCCACCAATATATAATGGGTATCTTTTTCTATTAATAAATACTCTCTGTAACATCATTTTTAATAGATGGCCTAATTTATTTAACCAGTATTTTATTGGTAGACATTTAGATTGTATTCTTTTTCCCCACCTTATGCAGTACTATGATGAAATGCATATATCCTAACTAAACTTCACACCAATTCTGAAACAAATTGCCAGAATTGTAGTCAAAGGCAATGCACCTTTTTAAGTAGGAGTTACCAGCATTGCAGTTTAACCTTAAAAACATGTTTTTTAAGTCAATATTTAAAAATACGTACTTGTTTACAGTCAACTTTCGTTGTGGTTAGTGTGTTGGTGCTGATAATTTTCATGCCTTTTCCAGTCAAGAATCAGTCCAGCAAAGTCAGACGGAGGGAAAGTGTATCATCAGCTTTATTATTAATAAGGCCAGACAATATCAGGGAGTATAATATCAACTCTATTATCAATAAGGCTGGATTGGAGAATGTGACTTGACCTGTGACACAAACCGTGTAGACTTCCTTTGATTTTCCTAAATTGAACACACCACCAAGCCACATGCCTCTCCCACAGAGGCAGGGCACTCACTTCCTTTAGAACTGGAGACGAGACCAAACCCATGATTGAGCAAGCTGGCCCAACAGAGAAGACAAAGGGTCAGTCTATCCTTGCCTAGTTCCTTCTTCTAGGTTACCAAAGAGATGAGTGTCTTTGCTTGTAGAGAGTGCATGAGGTGCTGGAGAGGGAAAAGGGCTGCAGCCACTGCTGAGAGGGCAGCAGTTCCTACCATTAAATGGGCAAGCTAGGGAGGAAGGGAAAAGGGTGAGGTGATTGTCTCTTTAGCCATGACTTGTGAAGTCAGTGAGACTGGGGTCCAACTGAGACGATGGTAAAATAAACGAGTAAATAAATAAGATGAGAGCAGCAGCAAAGCACTGCTGTTGGAGTCCATATACCTAGATGCCCCCACTCTGCTACTGTTAGATGTGTGTTCACTCTCTGACCCTTGGTCTCCTCACCTGGCATTGGTGGTGGTATATCTGGAATGTGGCCAGTGGCCTCTGAATTACTGGTGTTTCTGTTAGAAAGGCAGATTACTGGCCCCCTCTGCAAATGTCCTGAATCGCATACTACAAGCAGATCATGTAGATGCCGTTTTAACAAACTCTCCATTGATTCTTCCATAAAATAAATTTTGGAAAAACACTAGCACAGTAGATGCCCAGTAATTTAACTGAGGTTCAGATAATGTAAATGACTTGTCAGAGGTCTCACACCCCGAAAGCAGTGGAGCTGGGACTCCAAATGTGACCCTTTGGCCACAAGCTCACTTTCTCTTCACTCAACCTATCCAGGCCCTAACTGAGACCACTGGCACTGTTCACATCTAGTCATACCTCATGAGGTTTTCTCCCCAAGTGCCTTCCCCCACTGACTATGGGATGAAATCACATTGTGGAGCATTATTTTTGAAAGCTTTCCATACTCTGGAACCACCTGCCTTTCAAGTCTTACCTTGTCACCACTCTACCTTGCAGCTTACGTACAATTCAGCTACTTCCTAGACCTGCATCCTAAACCGTTTTCCAAAACCCTGTCTTTGGATTCTTATAGCTTGCTCTTGCTGAAATGCCCTGTTCTCTCTTCCCTGCCAACAGGGTCTTGTCCATCCTTAAAGGTTTGGGGTAAGTGGTGCCTCCTTTATGAAGTTCCTCTGGATCCCACCATCAGTCAAGACTGACTACTCTCTCTTGTGGGTCCTCACGAGTCCTCCCTCAGAGCTCTGTAGCCATATTTTCCAATAGCTTGTTGTCTTTGTGTTTCTCATCAATTGTTACTTTCTTTAGGATAGGAAGCGTATCTTAATCATCTTTGCTGCCCAGAACCTGTTGTACTACTTGCCACAGAGCAGGTTACTCACCAGATGTTTGTAGAATAAACAGAACAGAAATTTTAAAACTTCAGGAATGGAAGGCACCAACACCAGATATCAGTCCATATTTAAATGGAATCTCTTAAAAACCTATAAATTTGTATTGAATCGCTAAGCTGAAATTGAGCTTAGAAATTATTTGAGCATTTAGTATAGAGTCCATGCACTAGATGTTACTCGTGAGTTTTGAGTACTTAGTACATGCCAGGAACTGTTCTAAACACCTCCTATGCGTTAGCCCATTTAATCCTCGTGGTAACTCTGTACTATCTCTAATATCCCTGTGTTACAGTTGAGGGAACTGAAGTATAGAGAAGGTTGAGAAATGGCATCAGGCCATAGAAAAGGGTAAAGACTACTGTAAAACAGGTCAAGAAGTGGAAGGTCAGATAATTTACTCTGAACAACTGGTAAGTAGTGGTAACAGATTGAGGTTCAAGCCTTCACTCTCACAGCAGGGCACTTTCTGCAACTTCGGTTTCTTATGACCATTTCTGCCACTAGCATGTGGAAGATGCTAGATGATTATTGAATTAGTGAATTTCTTGTAGGTAAGATGGAAATGATTCTTAGTGGAGTTTTGTGAGAAAATGAGAAATGTACATTTCTTTAACATATATTTGGTAGTAATCGCTATTGTGGTTCTAGTGGAGAACACAGAGTTAAAAGGTGGCCAGATGTAGAGGAGGGAAGAATTGTGTAAACGAGGATGAGTGTTCTAGCCTGATGATGAGAGGACAGTATTAATGGAAATAATGAATTTGGAAAGAGAAGTCAGTTTGAAGACAGGCAGTCATGAGTTTGGCTCAGGGATCATTGTTTTAAGCTTTATGCCAAGAAAACAAAATCAACCAAGATCTGGAACCAAACCATTTTACACTAAGGGCATCTTTTTGGTCCATACTTTATTGTAAGTCAACGATGCCTCACAAAATCACTTCACTTGCCTACAAAGCTCCCTGGGCTTTGACCAGAAACCTCCATGTGATTGTGAGAAACAGGCAATTTATCCAGGGGTAAAAAGAGTACTGGTATTAATAATGTACTAGTATATAATATTTAATGAATACACTCTACATGCATTTTTCTTATTAAATGTTTAACACTATGAAGTGAATGCTACTAATATGCCCGTGTTTTCAGTGAAGAAACTGAGGTACAGAGAAGTTACTTGAATGTCCGTAGTCCCACCCAGAGTTTAATAAGTGGTAGAGAATTTGGAATCAAAGTCAGGTATTTTTGATTCAGGAGCTGGGGCCCGATTCATAAATCAGTACATCTCTCAGAAGTGTTGAGAGTAATCCTTAGTCAAGAAACTACTTTGAGGATTAAAAGTATCTGTTATACTTTTATTAAATAATGTAAATGGCTTAAATAAGGTCATAAGAATACTTGGAAATGTACTTCTGGTTCATTCAACACGTAACCATGTGATTGCTCAATGTATTCTTGAAAATTCCCAGGAAAAATTGCTTTCTGGAGTATATCAGACATATTTTGATAAATGTCTGATTTTTATGGGAATCTCTGTTGCTCACTTCTAGAGGCCGAGTGTCCCCAAGTCTTAAGGACTAAACGGATTAATCAAAATATCTATATGAACAAAGGTTTTGTGATAGAATCTTTTTGGCAAATGATGTTGCTTCCTTATTACATAAGAACTGAGCATTTACAGGCAAAAATCTGCCAAAGAGCATTCTTTGCACAACAAGCAATTAAAATATGGTGTGTGCTTCATTTTTAAGAGCTGTTAGTGGTGATTTTTGTGTTATCATGATGTTAGCTTAAATAAGAGAAAATTAGTTTAGAATTAACTGGAATTGTGATCATTCCTGAGAAATTGCAACAGTGAGTTTCCTTTAAAAAGTGAAGAAACTTTTCTTACTAAGAAGACACTTATTAGGAACAATCTTTTCTTCTTTTTCTCAAAAGGAAATATTGTTTTTTTTATTGGTTGTTTGTTTAACAGTAATATATAAAAATGGGGGAAAACCCATGAAAGAACAGAAAAAGTAAATAAAAAGTACCTATATTTCTATCATTCAGATAGAATGGTTTCACTTTGATGAATTGTTTCATTTCATACATTCTTTCTGTATCTATACCTGTAATGCAAACATTTTTATAAATGAATTCATAAGATTATTGTTCTATTGTAATCTTTTTTCATTAAAAACATATTACATGTGCTCATCTTTTTGTGTGAATACATATAGGTCTGTGTCATCAGTTGTAATAGCTTGATACTATCGTGTGTGTGTGTGTGTGTGTGTGTGTGTGTATTATGTACAATTCAGCTACATTCCCAGATCTGCATCCTAAACTCTTTTCTAAAACCCTGTCTTTAGATTCTTATAGCTTGCTCTTGCTGAAATGTACTGTTCTCTCTTCCCTGCCAGCAGTGTCTTGTCCGTCCTTAAAGGTCTGGAGTAATATAAAGTATATATGTTATATATAAAAAAATGTTAACATCCATAACTGAGGATAAATCCAATTAATTAAAGTGTGTGTATATATATATATGTATATATATGTACATATGTGTATATATGTATATACATTAATTAAAGTGTGTATATATATGTACGTGTGTATATATATACACATATATACACATATATATACATATATACACATATATATACATATATACATATATATACGTATATATGTATATGTATATATATGTGTGTGTATATATATATATATATTTATATATATAAAGTGTGTATATATATATGTATATATATATATACATACACACTTTAATTAATTGGATTTATCCTCAGTTATGGATGTTAAAAGTTTTTTATATTTTAAATACTACTACAATGAAACCATGTTAAAAATATATGTATAATCTATTTTGTTTATGTTACTTGTTGGCTCACAGCTTTCTTGATTTATGAGAACTTTTTACATATTAAGTATATAAACAGTTTTGACAAACTATTTATGAAATAATGGTTGAAAACTATTTTACACCAATATTATATATCTGCTTCTTTACTCCTGCCGAGTTGAGATCTACTTGCAAGTTGATATATAAAGAACTAGGTACTTAAAATAAGAAAATACTTTGCAGCATTAGTTTGGTTCATTATTTATATTTAATTTCAGGAGTGAAGACGTTAATGCAGCTATTTTGACCCTCATAGGATTGTGCAATAACCAGAAAGCACATCCCATTCCAGCTCACTAATCAGAAGATACCTGTTGTCACACGAGTTTCTGAACTAATCCTAAAGTTTAAGGATAAACAAGTTTCCTGGTAGAATGAAGATAAATACTAAAGAATGTTTTCTGAAATGATTTATCATTCATGTCACAAATATTCATTGGAGGTACTTAGTTTGACAGTGAATGTTCTGATCTCTGTTGTGAATACATGATGATAAAAGCAGAGTCACCACCCTCAAGAAGTTTACAGATTAGTGAGGAGAGGCACTTGTGCAAACATCCACAGCTGAACAGAGTGAGGCAGCCATGACATCACTACTACAACCTGGGGATACAGGTGTGAACAGAGCCTACCTTGCTCACCCTGTAGTGTTGCAACCTAGTAGAGCAGTTCTGGAGGACTGTCATTATATGTGCTATTCATTCTTTACCTGCTTTCAGTTCCATGTGGCCCATTTGAAGCATGGTGGGGAATATTTACTTGTTTAAAAAGGGTTGTGTAGACAACTCTGGGCTGGGCAAGGAAACTTGCTTGATATATATTTTATTTATTAAAAGAACACACATGTTAACCTAAGGCTGTAAGAATAGAACTCAGAAACTCAGAACTATCTATGGAGCATTTGAAATGAACAAGTTTATAAACATTGCTGCCAAGTTAACTGATGGTTAGAAAGAGTGGAGACCAGTACTTAGACCCTCTTCCATTTTATGCTGTTGGTACTGTGTCACTGTTTCTTTAGTACCACCACCACCACCAGAAACCTTCACCTTGTGTAAGGCACTTGCTCTGTGTACTATTTAACCACATTTTAAATCGCTGTTTTTAAATTTGACTACAATTTGAATTGGACGAACAGAATCTTATGAAGGTTGGTAAGTTCCCGTTTATTTACCTATGTCATGTAGTGGCTGAGAGCATATGCTCTGCATCTGAAATGCCTGAGCTCAAATCCAGTCTTAGATACTTACTACGGTGGGAACATTACTTTACCTTTTTGTTTCTGTTTCTTTACTCACAAGTACTTTGAAAAATTTTCTGACACCCTAAAGATAGTTGGAAAGAGTAGGAAATGACTATTTCAAACATATTAGTTACCACATATAGAAAATATTTGGTCAGAATTCATCACAGGGAATACTATACTGCTAGGAATAAGGATCAACATAGGACTGTGAATCGCAGGCTAGACGATATTAGATCCCATTTAGTGAATAATGGGAAGCCAACAAAAAGTTACACAATACAGGATTACATGCATTAGATTTTATGAGGGCTTCTTGTGTATCTTTAGAGGAAAACAGATTAAATTTTTTAAAAATAAATGTTTCCTCCTAAGATGGCTGGGTATCAGCAAAAAAAAAAAAAAAAACAGAGGCTTCTGTGTAGTGGTGAGAGAAATGTGGTGTAGAAATTCTGTGTAGTGGTGAGAGAAATTTTTTCATTTGTAGCTTAAATTTTCATTTAAGCTACAAATGAAAAAATGGTTCATAATTCAGGGATATCTGAGATGTTTGTTTTTGTTTTATTATTTTAATAGTTGTTGAGTTAATTTAATATTTATGCAAATTTGAAAATATCATATACCTGAGAAAAACTTTATTAAAGACTTTTTTTAGACTTCTATTGTTGCTAGTCTCATGGTAGGGGAAACAATACTGACATGGAGTTAGGCAAGTCATTGACTAGCCATGTATCCTTGAACAAGTCCCTGACTTCTTCATGCCTGCCTGCCTCCTCTCCTCTCCTCTCCTCTCATTTCCTTTTTCCTTTCCTTCCCTTTCCGTTTCCCTTTCCCTTTCCCTTCCTTTCCCCTACCTATCTACCTATCTACCTGCCTACCTACAGGGCCTCTCTCTGTAATCCAGGCAGGAGTGCAATGATATAATTATAGATCACTGCAGCTTCAACCTCCTGGGCTCAGGCGCTCCTCCTGCACTTCCCAAAGATTCAGGTATGAGCCATCGTACCCCACTGAGCCTCCGTTTTCTTACCTGAAGTTCTAACAAAGGACTGTTGTGTAAACCAAGAGAAACACAGTCATGTCAGTGTGCTTTCAACACTTGTTTAAAAGCTCCTGGGCTTCTTATAGTGCCAGACTTTAGAGCTCACTCAAAGAAAACACACTTGCATTTCTCTTGAGTTTTATCAATACAGGTTGAGTAACCCTAATCCAAAATCTGAAATGCTTCAAAATCTGAAACTCTTTAAACACTAACATGAAGCTCAAACAACAACAACAACAACAACAACAAAAACTTGGAGCATTTAGGATATTGATTTTCCGATCAGAGATACTGAACTAATAGATATATAATGCAGATATTTAGAAATCTGACAAAAAGTCTAAAATGCTTCTGGACCCAAGAATTTTGAATAAGGGATACTCAACCTGTACTGAAAGCATCAGAATTTACCTCAGTGCTTTAAGAAAGAAGGTTTTTTTCTGCTCTAGAGGTGAAGCAAGGTCTGATGGTATGAGAAAGGTAGAAGATTGACTAATACTACTTTTTGCCTGGTTTTGGGAGGGCATCTTATTCATTAATAACTTTCTAGGGGCACCACAAGTGCAAACTTATTATACCAAATCAGATCTGGACATCTAACATGAATAATTGCACCAGGTCGAATTGCTTACCATTAAAGGTCTGCCTTCAGAGCACCAACCCATACCTACTTTCTGCTCATCCTCTGCTCACTCTCTCATAGAATACTGGAATTCCTTGGCCCCAGTCATCATGCAGATGCTCCTTTTCATGAGCAAACATTTGGTGTTTGAAAGTCACAAGGTCTCTGTGTGGACAAAGACTAAGCAAACAGTTGTTTGTTTTTTCTAATGGAGAACATCTCCAGGAGAGCTTTTCCTCTGACTTTTGTTTAATTGGGATAGGAGGAATTCATTCACTTATTCATTCAGCAAATGTTTTTTCAGTGGTTACTTATTTTTAAAAGTTTCATTTTTATTGAGATATAATTCACTTGGCATACATTTTACCCATTTTGAGTGTACACTGTAGTGGTTTTTAGTATATTCACATAGTGCAGCTTCATCCATAGTCAATTTTAGGACATTGTCATAACCTCGGAAAGTAACCCCATAGCCTTTAGCTATTATCCCCTTATCTCTCATTCCCTCAGTGCTCACCCGGGCCTAAGCAACTGCTAACCTATTTTGTCTCAACACATTTCCCTATTTGGGACGTTTCATAAGAACAGAATTATATGCACATATAGTGTGTAGCCCTTTGTGACTGGCTTCTTTCACTTAGCGTAATGTATTCAGGGTTCATTCATGTCACAGTGAGTATCACAGCTTCTTTTTTCTGCTCTGCCTTTCCATGGCTCCGTCTTGCATCCTGAAAGTTAGATCAGTACAGTGATGAAAAGAGTTGATTCAGTCTGTATTAGGAGGAAGGAAATCAAATCAATTGATATTTCAGATATCTAAATCTGTGGTGAGAATTGTTTTATTGCAAGTCCTCATCAATTAAAAATTTGGCCACTGTATAATTATTTATGAATTATGTAACTGAACTAGATAATTATCTAATAGCTGTTATTTCAAATAAAATTGGTAATTTCTCATTATTTTGGTCAGCTTCTTGGCAAGTCTTGTCCAGTGTCATTATAGATTTTAGCTCTAATGCAAGCTCTTAAAGGGTTGGTATTAGAGGTAGAACCGTTGGCTTTGCCATTTCCTTGATGTTTCTTGTGCTTACATTATTACTGTTATCTTCAATCCACTTGGCATTCTTGACCATCTGCAGAGCAAAAGGGGGCCCCAATGGCAATCTGTATGTTATTTTTGGTAAAACTTAAAATTTTTCATATAAAAATATATATTGAAGTTGTAGTGTTTAATTCCTGCTGCATCCCAGTGGATAATGCTGTGTACTCTTTGTATGGTGTGTGATAACCAAATATTCTAGATTGATTGCTGAGAAAAGTAAATAGGAACTCTATTCCTGTTTGTTCCAGTAAGAAACTTCTGAAAGTGTGTCTCTTGAGTGTTTCATATGAAGGTTTTTGGAAACCCGACGATTATTCAATTTTCATGAGAATACTCCTTGTTTTTGGCTGGTTGGGTTGATTCTTTGCAGTCCAGATTACTTGCAGACTGCTCAGAATCACCTGGGTTTGCTGCACACTGAGCTGTGTGCTCAGGCTATGTTTCACCCTCCTGTGGCCCAGATGAATGACATCATTCGAGGTCATGCTTCACACTGACCTTGTGGCATCTCCTGTTCACCCCTCCAATGGCCCTGCCCTCCAGCGGCTGTGTGGGAATTTTGCTCCATTCCTTCTCTCTAGATTAGATGTCTGCACTAGAGTGCTTGCTATTTTAAACCAAAGATGTACTGTGTGTGCAAGTGTTGAAACCTCTTGAAAAGAAGGCTCTGTGCTATCTGAGACAGTTCTCAGTCTTTCACAAGCATGTTGAAAATTGGGCACCATCCAATTTTTGACATATGATTGTAGATCTTGATGGCAGAACTCTTTGCCAGTTCCCAGGGGGATCTGCTTGATAAGAAGCTGTTCATTTGACTTGGGGAAGACAGGACAGCAGTTTAAACTCAGCTCCAAATATAAAGACTGTTTCTTTAACATGTGTCTGAAACCAGCTTTGTTCTTCACTGAAGGAATAACCAAAGGAAATGGACTTAAATTGTTGAAAGAATTTAGGCTGGAAGAATTACTTCAGAGGGACGGATTAATAAACACTGGAATGGTTTATCAAAGGAAAGCATGGAATCTGATTATTGAAAG
Source organism: Plecturocebus donacophilus (assembly GCA_004027715.1). Classification (NCBI taxonomy): domain Eukaryota; kingdom Metazoa; phylum Chordata; class Mammalia; order Primates; family Pitheciidae; genus Plecturocebus; species Plecturocebus donacophilus. Next base: position 365 of record PVKP010029928.1, on the reverse strand, counting down.
GTTTTAAGAATAAATGTGTATTTGCATGAAGCGATTGGAATGCCTCACCTGGAGGGATCCCAGACTGTGGGCAGTGCCTGTTAACTCCTGCTCCCCACCTGGCTTGCCTCCCCCACTCCTCACCTCTGCGGCAGTTTTATTTTCTTTCAGTAAGGAGCATATGAATCCTCCAGGTTCTTCAAGAGATTATATTCCTTCCTGAAGGGAAAAATAAATAGGCCAGCACATAGATTATTCGATATAACGAGTCTCCTGTGTATCATTACAGTGCTGTCACCTCCATTCTCAATTATGGCAATTTTTGCTGAGGGGCAGTCTGAGGAATGCGTGGAGCCCACGGCTCCGGGGGGGCTACTGAGATTCCA
>PVKP010029927.1:0-28471 GCA_004027715.1 Plecturocebus donacophilus | reverse complement strand
GCAGCTCGGAACAGGTCGATCTCGGTGCAGCTTTGCAGCCGGTTGCTCTGCAGGAAGAAGACCAGGCGCTCCAGCGGCAGGCGCAGGAAGTCCTCCTCCTCCGCAATCTGCAGGAAGTGCTGGAAGGTGAAGGCGTCCACCGACTCCCGCAGTGAGGCCAGGCTGAAGGTGGTGGCCATCTGGCCGATGTTGAGGCAGGTCTCCACGCTCATGGCCGCCTTCAGGAACTCCTCGCATAGCTCCACCACGGGCAGCATCTGCAGGAACACGGCAGCGCCCAGGACATCCTGCACGCAGTCCAGGTCCAGGGTCACCTCTGCACTGTAGGCAAAGTCGATGATGTGCCGCAGGCCGCGGGCCGACACGCCCTTCAGCTCAATGACGTCCTGGCTTGCCTCCCGCATGCCGCCGGTGAACATGGCCCTGAAGGGTGGAAACAGCTTGTGGCTCGCAGTGGCTGAGGGGCACTGTGACCAGCCAGGAATGATAACGGCCTCGGGAACAGTAGGCCCGGGACACAGAACGCAGGGCCAGCAAGAGGAAAGCAGGCCAGATGCTCATTAAAAACATGCAAAGGTGGGGTGCTGTGGCTCACGCCTGTCAGCCCAGCACTTTGGGAAGCCGAGGCGGGTGGATCACTTGAGGTCAGGAGTTTGAGACCAGCCTGGCCAACACAGTGAAATCCTGTCTCTACTAAAAATACAAAATTAGCCAGGCGTGATGGCGCATGCCTATAATTTCAGCTATTCGGGAGGCTGAGGCACAATTGCTTGAACCTGGGAGGCGGAGGTTGCAGTGAGCCAAGATCGTGCCACTGCACTCCAGCCTGGGTGACAGAGCAAGACTGGATCTCAAAAAAAAAAAAAAAAGCAAAAAAAGATTTTGAATCCCCCTGAGCCATGCATCTTCCTATCAACAGCAGCTCCCTGCTTGGCCCCTCTGCAGGGGCCCTGCCTGAGCCCATGACTAGATCGTGTCAGAGCTGCAGGAGTGGAGGCTGGGTGAGCCTCACCCACCACGTGCCTGGCGGTGGGGCGGTTAACGGGGCCAGGTATGGCAGTGCAGGATGAGAACACACCCTGTGGCTCTGGGGACAAATCTGCAGCCCCACCTGACACCTGAGCTCAGGAGCTGCAAGACCAGCGCTCTGGAGGGGCCGTGCACCGAGATTCCGCCCTCACCTGCTCGCTGACCAAGGAGGCAGCTCTGACATACCCAGCCTGAGTCTCAACAACCATCACGTGAAGAGGGCAACGTAACGAGGGTCTCCAGGAGGGGACCCCCCCACCAGGAGGCTGTGCTGGAGTGACTGCTGTCGCTAGAGACTCAGGTGGTTGGGGACGTGCCTCCCACCCAACAGCTACGTCCCCACTCTGCAGTGAGAGCCCAGCTCCACCCTTGTACTGCTCTGCTCTGGGAAGCAGAACAGGAGTGGGGCGGGGACACAGGCCCTCATGAGGGAGGGCAGTGAGGAGGCCACAGGCCTGTAGGTTGCAGTTCCCCCACAGCTTTTAGGTGCTCCCCAGCATAAGAGGGGAGAGCACCCAGCTCCAGGGGCACAGGAGGTTCCTCCCAGGAGGGGCGCTGGCATGGCACAATAACTCTTACTCCCGCCTGTGCACCTCCCCTGATGGCCACCCGAGGAGGAGGGAACGTCCCTTGGGCATTTGCCCCCCAGAGGTCCGTCCCCTCGTCTTGCGCCTCATATGGGTCAGGCTCCGGGCTACAGGGGCAAGGACAGCGGCCAGGGTGCTGCCTCGGAGCCGCCCACTGACATCTGCCCAGCGAGCCTCTCCTCATCGTCTCCACGTGGTCCAGGAGCAGCAGGCTGCCAGCTCCCCAGACCCTGCCCAGCTTGTCCCCATGGGTCCCCGCTGGCCCTCGGGCATGATGCGATGAAGGCAGAGGCGGTCTCGGGCGACAGGAGGGAGCTTTGCCTTTTAAGGCCTTGCCGGCTGCTGTGCCAGCGCAGGGGAGCCTTTAAAGGGCATTGCTGGCTGGGCTGGCCCACCCGTCCCCAAATCCAGAATAAAAATAGAAGCGGCGCCCCAGTTGGCTCGGCTGCTGCGGCCCCCACAACAGTCTTGTTGAGCCCACGGGGCAGGCGGCCCGGGCCTTGGGGAACACACGGGCGAGGTGCACACCTGGGCTGGGGCCTGGGAACTGCCCCAGGGTGGCCCAGCTCTCCCTGGCAGGGTCACTGCCTGGCAGGAAGGAGGCTCGCCTGCTGGTCACCCAGGGAGGAAGACCACACCCAGCCCTGCAACAGCCCCTAGCTGGCAAGGAGAACGCACCCCTACCCCACAGCCCTGTTCTGTGGTGCTGTCGCTTCTGGCCTGGCCATGGCACAGGGACAGACAGACAAACCCATGTGCCCGCCGTGGCCTTCTCTGTCACACGGTGGAAGTGCCCACAGCTCAGGGCAACAGGGAGAACTCACGTGGGCCTCAGACAGAGCCCGGGACACAGCGTCAGCAGACACGGGGTCCCTGTGGCCCTCGATGCCCCTCCTGTCCCCCAGCTGTCCGGTTCCAGGTGTCCTGAGGTGATGCCCCAATGGCAGGGGCTTGTGCCGGTGTCACTCTTTCATCCCTGCTGGATCCCAAGGCCTAGAACACTGCCTGGCATACAGCGGGTGTCAGGTAAAGATAGATCAAAAGCTGGGCCAACCCTGCCAGGCCACAGGGCAGAAGTGAAGGCGCCCATGGGCCATCTCCATCCCCCCAGGCACGTCTGCCCAAAGACAGTAAGATGCAAACCGGGGAAAATCTGCAGGTTTACTGGACATTAACCTCGCTCTAAAATCAGGAGAGGCCGAGTGTGGTGGCTCACGCCTGTAATCCCAACACTTTGGGAGGCCAAGGCTGGTGGATCACGAGGTCAGGAGTTCGAGACCAGCCTGGCGAACATGGTGAATCCCATCTCTACTAATAATACAATAAATTAGCCAGGCGTGATGGCAGGCGCCTGCAGTTCCAGGTACTTGGAGGCTGAGGCAGAGAATCACTTGAACCTGGGAGGCGGAGGCTGCAGTGAGCCGAGATCACGCCACTGTACTCCATCCTGAGCAACAGAGTGAGACTCCATCTTAAAAAAAATAAACATTTGAGAGCCGGCACCAGCCATTCTCCCTCAAAGCTGTCCCTGGATGGTGCTGAGGTACACCCCCTTTAGAAGGTGGGTTCCGTCTGCCCTGTCCCCACAGGTAGCCTCCCCTCCCAGCTCCCTGTGCTCAGCGCTTACCTGAAGTAGTCGCTGCAGGCAGCCAGGACGACCTTGTGTGCAGGAAAGGCCTCTCTGTTGATGGTCAGCATGACATCGAGGAGCTGGCCCTGGGCACGGAGGGTGGCCAGGCCCTGCAGGAGGCTGGCGCTGTGGCCGGCCGCCGAGAAGGTGCACTTGAGGGCCCCGTTCTTGTCGGCCGTGCTACGGGAAGAGCAGAGGAGGGGACACAGCCCAGAAGCCTTGAGGTTCACACACACACTACGACCTCGAACACAACACTCAGTGCAAGAACCAAACACAAAAGGCCGTGTGGTGTGTGACTCTGCTGACGTGAAACGCCCAGAACAGGCGAATCCACAGAGACAGGAAGCAGATGGGTGCCCCCAAGAGCTGGGGGAGGGGAGGGGAGTGACTACTGGTAGGGTGAGGTCTCCTTTTGGAGGGATAAGAATGTTCTGGAACTAGACAGAGGTGGCGTTTGCACACCACTGTGAATCTACTAAATGCCATTCAGTTGTCCACTTCAAGACAGTTTGATGTCACATGAATTTCACTCAAATAAAAAAACCAAAGGACATGTGGGAGCCTTCTTGAGTCCCACACAAGCCCTGCCACAGCCCCTGCACCCCAGTGTGTATGAGCCCTCTGTGCCTCAGCCCCCACCGCCCCCACCGCCCCCACCGCCCGCTCATCCCCTCTTCTCCAGCCCCACTACCTCTTTGCTATTGCATTTGGGAAAACTGATGAACGGGTAGCTTAGGAGCCCGTGATACACCGCTTCTTCCTCAGAACACAAGCAGGGTCAGTCCCCTCTGGGACTTCCGCCCCCACCGGGCTGAGGCCACCCTCCCCAGCACCCTGCTCTGGCCTCGTGGCCTCTGCCCTCTGGAATTCGCTCTCCCATTCTGGGACCCACGCCTGCCCGTGAGTGAGGGACAGGAATGCAGGTACTGACCCTTCCAAGAAAGCGGGAGGAGATGGAAGGCTCCTCGGCCCCACTGCCGGCCAGCCCCAAAACCACCGTGGACATTAAAGAGCCAACGTCAAACACAGGGCACACAGTGGGCACTCAGTCAGCACCGCGGCTGCACCGGAGGCCTTGACCTCCCGCAGGCCACCCTTCCAGAGCCCCTTGGGAAAGGGCGGGTGACCAAGACAAACTGCTGGGCAGAGGGGCTGCAGGACCAGGCACTGACCGCAGCCCGGTAAGGCAGCCCAGGCAGAGCAAGTTGCCCAAGCCCCAGCCCTGCCTGCAAGTGCTCCGTGTCCTGGAGGAGGAGGACACAGCGTGGAGGACCCGCCGAGGGGCCTGCGCTCAGTGGAAAGCCTTTGAGTCCCTGGAGAGGCAGGACATAGGCTACTCGGAGCCTAACACCACGGTCACCTGGGCTGGCCAGCTACGCTGCCGGGGGTGCCGAAGGCTGGACCTGGTGTTTGCCTGGGAGGGTGGGGATGCAGCCTTCTGAAAGCTGAGGAGGGGAAGGACAGAAAGGGGTCCAGGTGCACCCTGAGACTCTGGCTTATCCCCATGGCCTTTCCCCTGCCAGGTGGAGGGGACGCCCGCCTCCATTCCTCCCTTCTTCCCTTCCCCACACATCTGCCCCAGTTGACTTGCCCTGGCCACTGCTGTGAACCAAGCCTCAGCTACTTTTTCCCAAGACCCATGACAGATCCACAGTCCCGAGGCTCATGAGGAGCATGTCACAGGCACACGGACTGCACACAGGGGTCCAGCACCTGCCCGGACATCTCCAGGGGCAGCATCTCCTTGCTTCCCATGAATGCCATGCCCTCTCACTGACACCCAGGCTGCCTGGGGCCAAAGCCACATCCTGCATGTGTCTCTGAGGACCCTCAAGGGGTCCACATCTCTCCCTGTCCCCAGCTTGCCTCCCTGCCTTTGCCAACTCCTCCTCCCTCCCCGTGCATGCAGGGATGCAGTGTGAACTTGACAAAGTAGGCCCTGTCCTCATGGGCACGCGGTCCAGGAAATAGGGACCAAAAGGGGTCAGATCACCTAGAATCAGCTTTGTGTTGCAGCTGTGGCAAAGGTTTGGTGCCATCAGGCTCCAGGTGACCCCTGCCAGCCTTGCTGTGGACACTTTGTCTCCCAGAAGTATGCATGGGCCTTGCCAGCCTTTGCCATTTTGTTTTTGGTCTGGTTTTTACTTCGAAGTTCAAGGAGATTTGGGGGGAGGGATGGGAGGACTTCTTTGCCTCCTCTAAAGCCCTTGGGGGCAGGTGTGCATGTTTACATTTTCACCAGAAGAAACACATTGAACTGGGGTAATTTCATCATGGGGCCACTCAGTCCTTAGAAGTGGATTTATCATGCACCTCCATATATAAAGAGCATCAAGAAATCAATACAAATTAGCCAGGCATGCTGGCGTGCACCTGTGGTCCCAGATAGTTGGGAGGCTAAGGTGGAAGGATCACTTGAACTCAGGAGGTGGAGGCTGCAGTGAGCTGTGTTTATGCCACTGCACTCCAGACTGGGTGACAGAGTAAGATCAAAAGATGCACAAATAATATGGGCTGATGGTTCCCAGGAAAGCAAGCAGAGCTGGCTGGAAGGACCTAACAGTCAGCCTTGCTCAGTCAGGGAAGCACACTCTCAAGGGGCTTATGAAGCAAGGTGACCCCCAGGAAGGCAGCTGAGTAGACCCAGCAATACTTTAAAGGCTCATGTCCTTTACCCAACAACTCTATTTCTGAAATGTACCCAAATACTGTCTCTAGGGGCCACAGACGAGAAATAAGCTAACCATCCTTAGGGGAGGTACGCGGAATCACAGCACCTTCCGAGAGAGGGCTGCCCTACAGCTGAGTGAGAAGGCTGATCCTGACGCATCCCGGGAAAGATGCTGCATCCAGGGGCTGGCCTTACGGCTGCAGGAGGAAAGAAGAGCAGAGAGCGAGCACAGCAGGATGCTCTTTGCACTCAACGTGTCATCTGTCCGTGAATGCACAGAACGCATCTGTGAAACTGAGAAGCTGGACAGAGAGGACCTCCCTCTGGGGAGGAGAGGGCCCTGCCCTGCCCCCTGCTGTTCTGATGACCGAGGAACAGGAAACCAGGGAGGCGACCAGGGTTCCAAGCATGGGATCTCTGGGTTCCCCAGTAAGCAGAGGGTGCCCGGAACCCAGAAGGCAGGATCAGTTCAGTGGCCGGCAGGGCATCCCAGAGAGGCATCAGGGGCCAGCAGCCTGGGCCAAGCCAGCTCTGGTTGGCTGGGAACTCAGCAGTCACTCAACCACCAGGCCTCAGCTACAAAGCAGGGGCAAACCACTGCCCAGCTCCCCAGCCCCAGGGCCCCTGGAGGATGAGAAGAGCCAATAAGCAAACGCAGAGCCCTGGGACCCAGGCTGCCACTAGCATGTGAAGACTACACACTTGGAGAATTCCGATGCTCCCATCTGGAAGTTAGGACACCCCAGGCCCAGAAAGCTGGGTGAGGCTCATCCCCTGCTGGTCACAGGGCACAGGGCCCATGCTGGACCCAAGAGGGAGAAGCAGCTTGTCCTGCCCGGACCTCCTCCTGGTGTCCCAGTGATGTCTGACGCGCTCCACACAGCTGTTTCCTTCCCCTCGTCTTAGGGATGGGACAACCATCCCTGAAGCCCCTGCTGTCACCCTCACCCGCTGTACTGCTGCCCCTGAGAAGCCAAACCCGCCCTGCTGCAGCCCCTCTTGGGGAACTCAGGGAGGGAAGAGGCCAGCAGGGGCTGAAGTCCCCCAGCCTGGATGGCGAAGTGAGACGCAGCTTGGGCGGAGGTGGGCAGGCGGATGGAGGAGGAGGGAGGGCCGGGGCCAGGGCCGATGACTAAGGTCCTCTCCAGCCGGCCACGGGGAGGAGGGGAAGGACCCATTACTCAGGCCAGCCCAGACAGGGGGCGGCCGGCGCGGCCGGGCCACAGGCCCCAGGAAGGCGGTGGCCCTGAGCCTGTCCGAGTCTACAGATGGCCACTCGAGTCATGGTCACCCGCACGTGAGTCATCGGAGCCAATGCGTCAGCAGCCCCGGCCAGGGCCGTCTCGAGAGGCCATCGCCGCCTGCCCCGGCTGCACCCTCTGCCGGAATCTGGCCTCTGAGTAGCCACACGCCCCCGCTGTGGGCCTGGCCCGGGCTGGGGGCCATTCTGACGCCCCCTTGCTGCTGTATCCCCCTAGCAATGACATCGGGCATCCCAGCCAGGCCCAGGCCGTGCTGGACCCAAGGACACGCCCAGGTCTGCCCTGGCGACACCGCCCCGGTTTCTCTAAGATGTCCCTGTGCAGGGACACGCTGGGGCTGGTGTCCGGGAAGCCTGGGTGGGGGGAACTCCCCCAGGTGGACCTGTTATGAGATTCCCCACATCTCCAAGGGTTGCCCCGGGGACCACCTGCTTACTGCTGACACCCCCGTGTAGGCACCGTCCCTCCCCACATTGTCCTTCGTGGGGTCCTCGAACCCTCGCCTGAGTCTGCTCTGGGGGAACCACGAGGCAGGACAGCCTCATGGAGGAGATCACAGGAAGCTCAGAGTCACGGGCTGTGGACATGCACCCGAGTGATGGAGCCTCGGCGGGGGATCAGGAGCAGGGGAGCTGGGGGCTGCCTCAGGAGCCAACAGTGAGGGGCACACACCTGTCAGGGCGGACGCCCTCCTCTGGCCCGGGCTGGTCTCATCCCCACGGTCGGCTTGCCAACCTACGAGGAGCGATCTAAAGCCCCAGAACGGCTCTTTTCATTGGAATGTCCAAAAAAGAAAAAAAAAAAAAAAGGCAAGAACAAGAAAGAATTTCATGGAAACATTTCTTTGGGGTTTTGTAAAATCCTTTCCCACCCCCACACGGAGCCCTGCGCTCGGGCCAGAACGGAGCCTGCGGCATTGCCCTCACAGGCGGCTCTGACGCGCAGTCCCTCACTTCCCCTCAAAGCGGAGAGCACTTCTACTTTCAAAGCCAATTTTGGTTTTATTGTCCATGTGGCTCGAAAGAGCACAGCAGCGCAGCACAGCTGGTTGGCTCACACCCCGGCCGAAGCCATGCCGCCCCAGGTCCCGGTGCATGGGGGGGGAAGAGGCTGTACTGCAGGGCCAGCGGAGAAGCCACTGCCCACCCAGTCCCAGGCCAGCAACTGGACCACGAGCATCCTGAGAGCTTTATCTGAGTCCAGAGAGAGAGGGCAGAGGCTTAGAGACAGAACATTCTGAGAGCTTTATCTGAGACCCAGAGAGAGGGAGCAGAGGCTCAGAGAGAGACAGAGCATCCTGAGAGCTTTATCTGAGACCCAGAGAGAGGGGCAGAGGCTCACAGAGAGATAGAGCATCCTGAGAGGTTTACCTGAGACTCAGAGAGAGGGGCAGAGGCTCAGAGAGAAACAGAACATCCTGAGAGCTTTATCTGAGACCCAGAAAGAGGGGCAGAGGCTCAGAGAGAGACAGAACCTCCTGAGAACTTTATCTGAGACCCAGAGAGAGGGAGCAGAGGCTCAGAGAGAGACAGAACATCCTGAGAGCCTTATCTGAGACCCAGAGAGAGGGGCAGAGGCTCAGAGAGAGACAGAGCATCCTGAGCTTTATCTGAGACCCAGAGAGAGGGGCAGAGGCTCACAGAGAGATAGAGCAGCCTGAGAGCTTTATCTGAGACCCAGAGAGAGGGAGCAGAGGCTCACAGAGAGACAGAACATCCTGAGAGCTTTATCTGAGACCCAGAGAGAGGGGCAGAGGCTCAGAGAGAGAGACAGAGCATCCTGAGAGCTTTATCTGAGACCCAGAGAGAGGGAGCAGAGGCTCAGAGAGAGACAGAACATCCTGAGAGCTTTATCTGAGACCCAGAAAGAGGGGCAGAGGCTCAGAGAGAGACAGAACCTCCTGAGAACTTTATCTGAGACCCAGAGAGAGGGAGCAGAGGCTCAGAGAGAGACAGAACATCCTGAGAGCTTTATCTGAGACCCAGAGAGAGGGGCAGAGGCTCAGAGAGAGACAGAACATCCTGAGAGCTTTATCTGAGACCCAGAGAGAGGGGCAGAGGCTCGGGGAGACAGACTTAGAGAGAGGGGGGTAGACCCAGAGGGGAACCAGGACCAGACAGAGAAAACTGGACCCAGAAAGGGGAAAGAGACCCAGAGAGAGGGAGACAGAGACCCAGAGAGACAGGAGACAGAGGCCCAGGGAATGAGGGAGACACACCCAGAGAGAGGGAGAGATACAGGGAGAGAGCCGGAGAAAGGAGGGGAAGCAGAGGTGGCGGTGGCGATGAGGTGGCAGCGACCCGGTGGTGTGGGGGTGCTGTGGGGCTCCGGTGCCAGAGCTCTGGGGGCCCTGGTGTCCCACCACTAGCATATCAGCCTCACAGCCACCACCCTGCTCTCCAACCACACTGACACCTTCTCTCATGACCCTTCCCCCCCACTGTGACCTCACCAAACAGGCACAGGTCTTCACCTGCGGCCCAAGAGGTCACGCGCCCAGTATCCCTCTCCAAGACGGGAACACCGAGGCCCGGTGCCCCTGCCCCGGCCCCCGGCAGCTGCAGGCCTCGCTGGCTCCTGGGCACGTGCCTCGAGGGTAAAAGGTGCAGAGAGGCAGGGTCCCACCCGGTCCACAGAAGCCGCTCCCTCAGCACTGTTGCCATGGTGACCACAGCATTTCACAGCACTGGGGACTGTGCTCCCAGCCCACAGGATGGGTTCTGGCACCTCAGGCTGGCCCTCACACACTCCAGCCCCCACACTCACGTCAGTGAGCTTTCCCGTGGGACAGCTCAGACGCCCCTGAGGCCTGGCCGCCCTGCTTCTCAACCAGGCTGCCGCAGGCTCCTTCCCAGGGTCCTCCCTCCTGATAAGGGGCCGCCCCTTCCAAGGTACCTGCTGTTCTCTGCCTCCCTGGGCTCTGGTGGGAGTGGAGGAAAGATAACGGCTTCTGGACGGACAAGCGGGAGAGCCCAGGAGCAGGTGCAGGGCCCACCACAGTGTCCCGCAGGCCAGGATGCCCAGCCACTGACAGACCCAGAGGCTGGGACAGAGGGACAGGATGGGGAGACAGAGACCCAGAGACAGAGACCCAGAGACAGAGGGACAGAGACAGGGAGACAGAGGGACAGAGACGGAGGGACAGAGACCCAGAGACAGAGGGACAGAGACGGAGGGACAGAGGGACAGAGACAGAGGGACAGAGACCCAGAGACAGAGGGACAGAGACGGGGAGACAGAGACCCAGAGACAGAGGGGCAGAGACCCAGAGACAGAGACCCAGAGGCAGAGGGACTGAGACCCAGAGACAGAGACCCAGAGACAGAGGGACGGACAGAGACAGGGAGACAGAGACTCAGAGACAGAGGGACAGAGACAAACATGGAGACAGACACAGACACAGAGACGGAGACATGAAGACAGGAAGACAGGGCTAGAAACAGAGGGACAGAGACCCAGAGGTGGAGACAGAGACACAGAGACAGAGCCTCAGAGACTCAGAGACAGGGAGACAGAGACCCAGAGACAGAGAGAGACAGACACAGGGAGACACAGACCCAGAGACAGAGGAACAGAGACCCAGAGATAGGGATACAGAGACCCAGAGACAGGAAGACAGAGACTCACAGAGGGACAGAGACCCAGAGACAGAGGGACAGAGACTAAGAGACAGGGAGGCAGAGACCCAGAGACAGAGGCACAGAGACTCAGAGACAGGGAGACAGAGACCCAGAGACATATTGCCAGAGACCCAGAGCCAGGAAGGCAGGGAGACAGAGCCAGGGAGGCAGACTGTGGCATAGGGCCGCCAGGGTGCTACTGTCTGCCTCCTGCTCGCGATGCTGGTTTCCTCCAACATCCTCATGAATCATTTCAAGCAGGACCAGTGTTGGGAAGGCAGGCGTGCTGGGCAGGCCAAGTGGTAACCTCAAAGTCTCCCCACCCAGCCACCCTCAAGTCGCCTCCAAGAGCCCAGGGCTACTGAGGGAGACACTCGCCGTGAGCTGGCGCAACTCACACAGCATCCTGCACAGATGCCCTCTGACCCCTGCCAAAAAGCCCTCAGCTTCCCCTTCCTCCCAGCCCCCTGATCCGGAGCCATTTCCTACCTGTCTGTCCTTGGCTTTGGCCTGTCTGTGCCTGCCTGCTGGGTGGGGACAGAATGACAGGAGACAGGGCATCTGGGAGTGCCTGGCAGGAGGTGTCTATGCCACCTGACTGCACCCAGGGCTGACACGCCCAGACAGCCCCCAGGGAGGCCAAGGCTCAGAGAGGGCAGAGGGCTGCCCGAGTTACACCAGGAGTTCAGGGAGGGCAGGCAGGCAGGCTCTGGAATCAAGGATCAATTGGAAAGGACCGCTGCCAATGACCCCAAGGACCCAGTGAGGTGGGAGGAGACACTGTCCTCTCAGGCTGTGCAGGTTGAGAGGTGAACCCCACAGAGCTGGGAGCAGAAGGCTGAGGCCCGCTCACCCTACCCTGCCAGCAGCTCACCCACCCACCCCACCATGAGGCCAACATGAGCCACGTGATCTCCCCTGCCCTCAGCCTTGCTTAAACCTTCCAGAAGACAGGCGCTAGAGGTGCAGTGGTTTGCAAGCTGTCGTCTCAGGAGCATGAGGGTGGTCTAGATGAGGAAAGGGCTGGAGGCATGGGTGGGCAGATGACAGATGCATGTGGCCACCCCTCACCCGCTCCTCAGGGGTCACCTCAAGCCCAGTGCCCTCAAGGCCAGGCTGTGATCTCCTGCCCTAAACCCAGCCTCTGACCAACACCACTGGGAGTCTAGGATGTGTGGGGCTCTGACTGCAGCCAAAGGACAAGAAGATGCTATGCGCAGCGCCCCTCACCCCGGACCTGCCCAACTCCAGCTGCTTCTCAAGGTCAACAAGAAGGAAGCCCCACCATCCCAACAAAGGCCCAGAAGACAAGGGGGTGTTCAGACCCCACCTCCCAGAGCAGCGCAAGCTCTCTGCCTCCACGGCACCCCTGCCATCCTGGCTCAGGTGCAGATGACAATGCTGGGGCGTCCCCATCAGAATACACCGACCGAGGGAGCACCCCGTCTGTGCAGTCTTGGCTCCTGGCTCACCTTTTGGCAGGCAGTCTCTAAAGGGGCACCGCTACCATCCCATCTTACAGATGGGGAAGCTGAGGCACAGAGAAGTTCTGACACTGGCCCAAAGTTACACAGTAAACAGGCAGGGGGACACCAGGCTTGGCCAAAGGAGACATTCCTCGGCCAGCACACGGGTGCTGGTCAGCCTCTCCCCAGCCCCAGGGGGATGGGCCCCTGATCCTCACCATCACGCAGATGGGGTGACTGAGGCACAGAAGGCTGAGATAGCTCGCCAAGCCTCTGCCTGAGCTGGGGGATGAACATGGAGCTGAACAGCAGGAACAGCAAGACAGGGGCTCTTCGGTGCCAGCCCTGGGCAAGAATGTGGATTTACCCGACTAGTCCTCCAGACACCCTGTGAGAGAGGGAACCCCACTCTGTAGATGAGGGGGCAGTGCCTGCCAGGTAATGCTGGGAGAGCCTCCATCTCCCCTGATCTCATCAGCCATCCCACTCCCCTGATCCCCAGCTGGACCGTTTTTGTCTCCCCTGCTCCTTCTGGCACATCTGTTTCCAGCCTGTCGCCTCATGGCTACAAGGGGAACCCCATGAAAGCCAGGTAGGCAGGGTTCTGTCTCCTGCAATGTCCTCGTGCTCCCACCACACCTGGTATATGGTTGGAGCTCAGTCATGCTTGTCAGTTGGATGGGTGGATGGACAGGTAGATGGATGGGAAATGAGTGGGTGGATGGGCGAATGGTGGACGGATGGGTGGATGGATGGATGGATGGATGGGTGAGTTGGTGAGTGGGTAAATGGGTGGGTGAATGGGTAGATGGAGGGGTAAATGGATGAGTGGATCGATGGGTGGATAGATGGGTGGGTGGATGGATAGGTGGGTGGATGGATAGATGGATGGGTGGATGGATGGACGGATGGATGGGTGAGTGGGTGGAGGGGTGAATGCATGAGTGGATAGATGGGTGGGTGGATGGAGGGTGGATAGATGGGTGGGTAGATGGATGGGTGGGTGGATGGATAGATGGATGGGTGGATGAAAGGGCAGGTAGACAGATAGGTGTGTTGATGGATGGATAGATGGATGGATGGATGGCTGGATGGGCAGAGGGGTGGATAGATGCATAGGTGGATGAGTAAGTAGATGAATGGGTGGATGAAACGGCGAGTGGATGGGTGGAAAGACAGGTGTGCAGGTGAGTGAATAGGTGAATGGGTGGGTGGGTGGATGGTGGTTGAGTGGATTGGTGGATGGTGGGTGGATGGGTGGGTTAGTGGATGAATAGTGTCACTGGGTGGATGGATAGATGGAAGGGTGGGTGGATGGGTAGGTAGATGGGTTAATGGATGTGTGGATGGAAGGGCAGGTGGACAGGTGACAGGTAGACGGGTAGATGGATGGATACATGGGAAGATGGGTGGGTGGATGGATGGGTGGGTGAATAGATGGAAGAGTGGACTGATGAAAGGGTGGGTGGATGGGTGGATGGATGTGTAGGTGGACAGATGGATGGATGGGTGGGTAGATGGAAGGGTGGACTGATGGAAGGGCAGGTGGATGGGTAGGTGGATGAAAAGGCGAGTGGATGGGTGGAAAGTCGGGTCGGTGCATGGATGGGTAGGTGGATAGAAAGGCGAGTGGATGGGTGGAAAGTCGGGTCGGTGTGTGGATGGGTAGGTGGGTGGATGGAAGGGTGGGTGAATGGAAGGATGGGTGGATAGGGGCAGGTTGGTGGATGGGTGGGTAGGTGGTTGGGTGGATGGACAGGTGGTGGGTGAACTGGTGGACACAGCAGTGAACAGGTGGGTAAGAAGAAGTGAGTAGGTGGTAGATAGATGAATGGTGGATGAAGGGTGAGTGGATGGGTGGACAGATAAATCCACATCTTTGTGCTGGGCCAGCCCTGAAGAGCCCCCATTTTGCTCTTCCTGCTGTTCAGCTCCACATCCATCCTCTAGGTCAGGCAGGGCCTTGGTGAGCCATCTCAGCCCATGGAAAGGCCAACCAGCGCCTGTGCGCTGGCCAAGGAAAGTCTCTGTTGGCCATACCTAGTGTCCCTCTGCCTCTTGTTTACTGTGTGGCCTTGGAAGAGCTCCTGAACCTCTCTGTGCCTCAACGTCCCCATCTGTAAAATGGGATGACAGCCGTTCCCCCTTTCGAGTCCGCCTGCCCGACAACAGAGCCAGAAACCAGAACTGCACCGCCCCAGCTGACAGCCTTGCACAAAGTGGTGACTCTTGGTTCATGGGGGCTGTTCTGCTGGGGACACCCCAAGACTGTGGTCCAGCCACAGCCACAATGGGAGGGGTACTGTGGAGGCAGACAACTTGCTGCTGGCCAGGGAGGTGGAGTTTGAGGGTGAGCAGGTGGGTGACGTGGCAGGTGGATAGCTCCTGGGTGGTGGCATTGGGCTGGACCCCAACTTTGTTTATTTATTTTTGACAGAGTCTGGCTCTGTTGCCCAGGCTAGAGTGCACTGGCGCGATCTTGGCTTACTGCAACCTCCGCCTCCTGGGTTCAAGAAATTCTCCTGCCTCAGCCTCCCGAGTAGCTGGGACTACAGATGCATCACCACGCCCGGCTTATTTGTGTATTTTTCATAGAGACGAGTTTTCGCCACGTTGACCAGGCTAGTCTCAAACTCTCGACCTCAGGTAATCTGCCCACCTTGCTCTCCAAAATGCTGGGATTACAGGCGTGAGCCACCGCGCTCAGCCTGCTGAAGCCCAACTCTTAGCTCACTGCTCGTTCCTCTCCACGTGACCTCCTGGCCCAAATCCTAGTGTATGTGATCCTTCGGGATGCACCGCGAAGCCCTCAGCGGGACTCTCCTGCACAACTCGCCTCTGGGCCTTCACTCATGCTGCTCTCCATGCTGAGTGGCCGACCCTCTTGCCCTCAGGCCCTCTCCCTCCGCTGCACTCCTGAGCCCACCAGCATTTCTGCGCTCAGCACTTCTGCCGTCTCCACCCCGGAGCCTTCTCTGCCATGGCCTCCCTCGCCCTCATGACCCAGCTGGGTGCCCATGGGGCGGTGGAGGTGGGGGGGCGTCACAGACTGAGGCTTCCCTTTCACATTCCCTCCCACTAAGGTGAAACTGCTTCTGTGACAGCCCATCCCCCAGCTTGGTCCCACTGCGCTGGGCTGGGAGCGGGGACCACTTGAATGAGCAAATCCCTTCGCTCTACAGTCCAGGCAAGTAGGTGCATGACTGCACAGCCCAGAGCACCGCTTGGAAACCCAGCAAAATTCCAGCACTGCTGAATTCCAGCATCTCAGGGTGGCAACGTGCTGCGAGGCAGCCCACCCCACTACCTCCCCTGGCAGGACAGGTGTTGGTTGAGGCCCCAGAAGGGACAGGGCTGCCACACGGCACTGCTCATCCCCAGCAGAGCCAGGCCGGATGAAGGCACTCCACAGCTTGGCCCAGCGCCTTCCAAAGACAACACAGATTTCAGCATGAGAGGGGGCCTGTCACGAACATCTTCATTTTGGGGGTGCTTACCATCCCTCCCCTCTTCTCATAAGGGCCCCCTGTTTTCCTCAGGAACGTCCTGGAGGTTCTCTATTCTCAGCCCCAGTGGTGGAGATCAGGCAGACCCCATAGCTGGGCTGAAAACACGGAGATGACTCAGCCTGGACAAAGGCTGTGGGGTCCCTGGCAATAGAGATTCATCCTGGGATGGGGACTCGGCCCTTCTGATCCAATCAGAGCCTTCCCTGGGATTTTCGCTGGAGCCACCAGGAGGAAGAGTCATCTTCCTGGTTGTGTTGGAGGCTAGTGGAGTGGCAAGGTGGGGTCAGTCCCCTTTCTACCAGGTGGGCAGCACCCAGACAAGAGGGATGGCAGAGCTTTCAAAGAAGGGAGCCACAGATTCTAGCCTTCAGACCTTGCACCCCAGCGTACCTAAAACCAGGTGCCTCCCTGCAGTTTTTTAACTGTGAACTTTAACTGAAGGCAGGGACTTGGGTTTCTGGCTCTCCCTAGCAAGAGGGGCCTCGGATGTCAGGAGCCTCGGATCCGTCGACAGCATTCCAGACGAGCCTCTGGAAAAACCGGCGTGGCCTTAACACTTTTCCAGCTGCTGCCTCTCCCTGCAGCGCACACGAGCTTCCCACCGGGACTGAGGGGCGCGGAAGCCCCGCAGAGGTCCATTCTGAGGCCGAGTGGGCGGCAGCCGTCCCCAGCCACAGACCCGCCTGTCTGTGACAAGACAGATGGCTCCACTCTGTCCGCCACGACTCCCAGAAAAGGTCAGCAAGCTGCCCGCACCCCTGACCAATGCAAAAGTTCAGCAGTTCTAAATGCTAACAGACTGGAGGCGTGACTGAGGCTGGAATGGCAGAGGGGCCCAATGCCATCAGCCTTGGCGAGGAAAACATCACTCGTCATCTGTGTAAGTGACTCACGTGGAGTGTAAACATTTGTGCGCTCCTGAGCCCCTGCCTTACATGAGAGAGAGCCACGAGGACCCGAGGAGGGGGAGCCAGCAGAGACAGACCTAGAGAACCCTTCTGAGACAGGACGGACGTCACCAAGGAGAACACGTGCTCACGACTGGAACTTCAGTCCTGGAAGTTTTCCAGAGAGAGGATGACCCAGGCTGATGGCGACGGAGAGGGTGCCTTGGGGGTCCTCTGTGGGACTTCCCTACGTGTCTGTCACCTCACAGTCACCTTGACACTCCTTCCGCCCCGCTCCGGGAAAATGTCCTGCTCTCAGCTCCAGTAACAGACGCTCTGGGTGATCACATGCCTCTGCTCTGCCTCCTTCGGCAGACTGCCTCAAATTCTAACATCCCGTGGAGAGCAGAACTCTCCGGATATCCAGCCCAGACCGCTCCCGCCCGAGTCCGTCTTTGACCCCTGTGGAATTTCACAGTTATGGCGTCAGTAAACATGTTCAGCCTCGGTCCTCGGGTGACCCCCCTCCAGGCCTTTACAAGCCTGAAGGTCCACCCCTCAAGATCTCCTGCAGGCCCAGCCTGTTCAATTCCGGAAGCCCTTGCCCTCGCAGGAAAGGTCTGCGATTCCCCCAAGGTGCCGGTTACTTCCTCCCGGATCACAATATTTTCAGCGTGCACCGCGGTGGTGCACACAGAGTGATCAGGCGCTGTGCTCGCTGCGCGGCGAGGGGTCTGAAATCGCGCTGGACACGCACCAAAATCCGCTCTGCAGAGGAGGAATGCGAGGGAAATGCTGGCGCGGCCGTTGGAGACGAGTCCTGTGAATTCTGCGCGGCCGTCTCCGGAGAGACATGTGGAAGGGGCGGGGTGGGGGCAGGAAGGGACTGGAGGCTGGGGTTAACAAGTGTTAAGAGAGCTGGTCCGCACAGCTGCAGAGCGGCTACCAGAGGAGGAGGGCGGGGCTGCCGGCAGCGGGGACCCGGCGGGCTTGGCCCCCACTTCCACTTCAGACAGCTGGACAGGGAGAGAGCGGCTGTCGTTTGCCGCCTTTAACACGCAGGGCTGGGCTCTGCTCACTCACTAAAGGCGCCAAACGCTACGGTGCACTGGGCTCTGTAACAGGCCGGTTTACCGACAAGGCGCCTGTGAATCTCTGCTGTTCTGCCCACACCCTGCTGGTTTGATGAAGTGAGAGGAAGAGGAGGATGACCCTCGGCCAGCCTGGGCATGCAGAGCTATGCCAGGAGGCTTCCCCTTGGTGTGCGGCGTCAAAGACTGCAGGGTGGGGTACTCCCTGCATCTGTACCCAAGAGCATTCACCCTGTGCCAGCAGCCGTGCCAGCACCGGGGCTACGGGGGGTGGGGGGGGGGGGGGGGGGGGGGGAGGAAGAACCAATAAAGCCCTGCCCTCCGGGAGCGCACTTTCTACAGGAACATGGGTCTTTTCGCACAGAGAATGTACCAGGACGACAGAGTGGGCGGTGGCACCACAGTGGGCACAGCGGCCAGGCCCCGAGGAGGCAACACTTGAGCGGTGCAAATCGCTGGGACAGGACATTCCAGCCAGCGTGCTTCAGAGCCCAGCAGAGCCATCAGGGCTGCGGAAGCTCTGGGGCCCAGCAGGTCACATCAACAAGTAGATTTTGTTCTGAGAGTGAGGGAGCCCTTGGCAGGTGCCTGGCGGCAGAGTGAGGTGGGCTGATGCCTGCCTTAAGAGGGTCCCACTGGCTGGAGTTGGGGATGATGCCCAGGAGGGGCTGGTTCCAGGCTGTGGCCCGAAGGTGAACCTCATGAGAGATGCTTCTGGGGACCTCCTGGGCAGTTGCAGGGAGACTGAGGCCTTCTCTTAGGAGGAGGGACATTCCTGGGACTGGGACCTGCTGGTGGGAAGACGTGAAGCCCTCGAGGACTGTGGGAGCTCCAGGTGGCACAAACCCTGGGCAAGGAGAGGCATGAAGGGCTTTTCTGGAACACAGGCAGGGCTGCGAATCCCCCAGACCAGGTGGCGCCTCCACATCCGATGCTTGTCGCAGGCAGTGCAGCTGTGCGGGACCAAGGACAAGCTTGATCTTCAGCCTGCCCCGGTGGCCACCACCATCGGTCAGCACAGGTTCAACTTTCAAGCATCCCCAAGCCTGTGTGCCTCTCCATTCCCCCAGGGCCGCCTTGGCCGAGGCTTCCTTGTCTCTTGCCAGAGGGAGCCTTTCTCAAGAGGGAGTCTCACTCTGTCACCCAGGCTGGAGTGCAGTGGTGCAATTTCTGCTCACTGCAGCCTCTGCCTCCTGGGTTCAAGCGATTCCATGCCTCAGCCTCCAGAGCAGCTGGGGGTACAAGCGCCTGCTACCATGATGGGCTAATTTTGTGTATTTTTAGTAGAGGGCTATGTTGCTCAGGCTGATCTCAAACTCCTGACTTCAAATGATCTACCTGTCTCGGCCTCCCAATGTTCTAGGAATACAGGTGTGAGCCATCATACCCAGCCTACAGGGGGATCCTTTCAAAACAGGAGACTGACCTATATGCCCCTCACCCAAACCCTGCCCTGGCCCCCTGGCCCTGCCAGCCCGGAAATGACCACATGACGTTCTCTAACTCCTGCTGGCACATAAGCGTCCCATGGGCAGGGCCCCTCTATCCCATGGACCCTGCATGCCCAGCACCAGGCACGGGGCAGACACACAGGAGACTGCTGCACCTGCCCAAGGAGAGCAAGGTGTCTAACGAATCCCGTCCACAGAGCAAGGAGCTGGGGATGGTGGGACACATGCCACGCAATGTCACCCAATGCCTTTGGTAGATCCCACCCCTTCTTCCAGGCTCCAAGGCCCCAAGTCGCTGAATTATTTCTATTTGTGTCCTTCCCCCACATCCTCCTCTTCCTCCTCATTCTCCTGTTCTCTAACTTTCTCCTCCTTCTCTCCTCCTCTTCCTCTTCCTCCCCTCTTCCTCCTCCTCCTCCTCTCTTTTCCTCCTGCTGTTCCTGCTCTCTTCCTCTTCCTCCTCCTCTTTCTCTTCTCCTCCTCTTCCTCCTCCCTCCTCCTCCTCTCCTCTCTCCCTCCTCCAGGGCCCCTCGAGCCCAAATCTAAAACATCTCCTAAAACCAAAGGGCAGGTCACACACACACACACACACACACAATCAGAAAAAGGAATAAGCCAAAGAGCGAGAGTGAGGAGAAAGTCTTGCTTTTAAAGTGCCTGAGGAGTGATGGGCGAGATAAAAAGGAATCCCCTAGCGGGAGGCGGGATGACATTCGCACCGGCTCCCTGGAGATGGTGCGATTATGGCAGAGGGTAATAAAACCCACTAACTATGGCCGATGACAAGGAGGCCATCCCAGGGGTCGCAGCTACCAGGTGGAAATGGTCCAGCTGTGACGGTCGCACTGCACAATTCAGGGTGAAGTGAGTGCTTTCAGAGCAATTCCACTCCCTGAGCTCTCAGGACCTGCCGGCGAGGAGGCAGGGAGAGGGTGGTCTCCCTCCCAGAGAAGGGGCTCAGCTGTGACGGCAGATCAAGTGGCCTGGATGTGGCCCTCTTGGGCTGGCCCAGCCCCATCTACCTTGCTGAGATGCTGAGACCCCCCAGCTCCTGCTCCCGGCCAGACTGGGCCTCTCCAGCTCACACTGGATGTGCTTCACTCTCCCGCTGTCCCTGCTGCTGTCCCTCTCATGGCCACGAAGTCATGGCAACATACCCATTGCAAGGGAATGGGAAAAGAACCGCCGAGGTGGCTCACGCCTGTAATCCCAGTACTTAGGGAGGCCAAGGCAGGCGGATCACCTGAGGTTAGGAGTTCGAGAACAGCCTGGCTCACGTGGTGAAACCCTGTCTCCACTAAAAATACAAAAATTAGCTGGGTGTGCCGGGCATGGTGGCTCACACTTGTAATTCCAGCACTCTGGGAGGCTGAGGCAGGTGGATCACCTGAGGTCAGGAGTTTGAGACCTGCCTGACCAACAAGGAGAAACCTTGTCTTTGAAAAAAAAAAAAAAAGGCCGGGCGTGGTGGCTCACGCCTGTAATCCAAGCACTTTGGAGGCCAAGGCGGGCAGATCACCTGAGGTCGGGAGTTCAAGACCAGCCTGACCAACATGGCGAAACCCCGTCTTCATAAAAATAAAAATTAAAAAAAAAATTAGCTGGGTGTGGTGGAGGGCACCTGTAATGAGGCAGGAGAATAGTTTGAAACCAGAAGGCAGAGGTTGCAGTGAGCCAAGACCGCACCACTGCACACCAGCCTGGGCAACAAGAACGAAACTCCATCTCGAAAATAAATAAGAAAGAGACAAAGAGGCCGAAGGAACGAGAACTTCCCCAAAGGAGCAAGAACATCCTTGGAAAGCCACCTCTTCCCCGAAGTCTTCCTAGCAGGAGCTGGGGGGCTGGACTCTTCCCAGGCCTTTGGGCTTGGTGTAGACAATAGTGTGTGGAGAAAGCTTCAACAGGCAAAGGCCGTTGAGCCAGGCTTACTGTGACAAACCCACCAGGCACAGCGTCTCAGCCACAGCTTCCCATGAAACACCTTCAGCAGGCAACAAAACCCCTAGGCACAAAGGCCCAGCCACCACTTCTCTTTTTTTGGGGGAGGCCAGAAGTTTCATTGAGAACTCTGCCAGCCAGGTACCCCACACTGACAATTTTAGCCGGGGAGGTGCGACTCCCTGGAGGGTTTTGCCTCCCCTCGCAACACTGCAAGTGGCCCAAACCTCCTTTCCCTCCAAGGCATCTAGACCCCACGGCTGAGCTGGGAGGAGGCCGGCTGGTGAACAAGTGTCCTTTGTGCCTGCAGTGAGGACCCCACCTCCTCTCCGCGCACCCCAGCCAGGGCAGCCACACTCCCTCCATCCCTGGTTCCACTCGGTCATTCCCCACCATCTCTACTAGGCAACGGGTGTTTTGTTGATCCCTCGAGATAGGAGGGAAGGAGAGCAAGCTTTTCTTTTTCTTTTCTCCCCTTGGTTGCAGAAGAGAAAAGTTGGAACAAACAAGTTATATAATTGGGGGTGGGGGGAGCACAGTCCCTCCAGGGGACAGTTTCTTGATTTGTGGTACCACTGGAAGGGCCAAGGGGAAGACAGGAACTGCCCCCCGCCCCTGGCCAAAAGAGAAAACCTTTGTGGGACAAAACGGCAGATGCGGGCGTTGCCTGGCAGGCTAGAAAGCCAGCCACAGAGACTAAGGCCAGCCCCCACTGCCCTCCAGCAGCCCCCCAAGCCTCCCTGGAAAGGCAAAAGATCAAGCTGATCCCACAGAAGGGAATTCTCACCTGCCAGACTACAAGTCTCGGAGAGCAAGAAGCTCTTGTACACCCCCTACCTCCCTTCCTCCCTCTCTCCCGGCCATGTCTCTGGGACACTTTCTCCTTCTGTGTCATTCATGTTCCAGGCACACACGAGGGCACGAGAGACAGGCTCTCCAACCTCAAGGCAATTCCAGAGGAACACAACAAATAATGTTAGGTGGTGACCGGCATGATCAAGAATATACAAGCATGCGCCCCAGCAATTCCGCTCCCAGATGTGTGCCCCAAAGAACTGGACTCCAGTGTGCTGAGAAACATTAAGTCTACCCTGCCCCCATGGCTCCTTTGTGGAGGATACCTTTTAGTTTGTAATTAGTGGTAGGTGGGTAACAGCTGCCTACTTGGCAGCTTCTTGAGTTATGAGTAAGTGTAGAGCACCTGTGTATTAATAAGAATCACCTGTCTAAGAGCAAATAACTATGTGGATGAGAATCTGCTCGGGGCCTTCAGTCTGGAATGCCCGCAGCCCCCGAGGCTCTCAGGCTGTTGGGCACCTGGATAGATCCACTTTGCTGTTCTACCTGGTGTCTGCCACTCAATATCTTCAGTGCTGCCTGAGTGGGGGTCTCCCAACCAAGCCGGTACTTGGCATGAGTGTTTAGACAAAAACGTGTACACTCATGTCCATGGCAGCATGATTCCTAACAGACAAAAGGTGGAACCAATCTAAATGTCCATCAACAGATAAATGGATAAATAACATGTGGTACATCCACACAGTGGAATATTACTCAGCCATAAAAAGGAATGGAGTGCTGATTAAAAGGCTACAACACGCATGACCCCCAAAGCATCATGCTGAGTGAAAGAAGCCAGACTCAAAAGGCCACATAGTGTAAGATTGATTCTATTTATAAAACTTGAAAACGGATAGAGACAGACAGCAGATTGGTAATTGCCAGGGGCTGGGGAATGTGGGGAGTGGTCACTGCTAATGAAGATGGGGTTGCCTTTTGTGGAGACAAAGATGTTTTGGAACTGGATGGCAGTGAGTGATGGCTGCACAATTCTGTCAATGTACTAAATGCCACTGAATTGTTCACTTAAAGAGGGTGAATTTTGTGTTTCATATATCTTACATCAAAAACTAAAAAAGAAAAAAAGATGGTTGGGCACAGTGGTTCCTGTCTGTAATCCCAGCACTTTGGGAGGCCATGGCAGGAGGATCATTTGAGCCCAGAAGTTCAAGACCAGCCTGGGCAACACAGTGAGATCCCCGTCTCTATAAAACAATTATTTATTTATTTATTTTTGAGATAGAGTCTTGTTCTGTTGCCCAGGTTGGAGTGCAGTAGCTTGATCTTGGCTCACTGCAAGCTCCGCATCTCAGGTTCAAGAGATCTTCCTGCCTCTGCCTCCCAAGTAGCTGAGATTGCAGGCACATGCCACCACAGCTGGCTAAATTTTGTATTTTTAGTAGAGACAGTGTTTCACCATGTTGGCCAGCTGCTCTCAAACCCCTGACCTCAAGTGACCCACCAACCTCAACCTCCCGAAGTGCTGGGATTACAGGCGTGAGCCACTGCACCCAGCCCAAACAATTTTTTAAAACTAGTCAGGTGTGGTAGTACATGCCTCTAGTCCCAGCTACTCAGGAGGCTGAAGCAGTAGGACTGCTTGAACCCAGGAGGTCAAGAAGGCTGTAGGGAGCTATGATACTGCATGCCAGCATGGGCGACAGAGTGAGACTCTGCCTCAAACAAAACCAAACAAAAACCACAACAGACCGGGTGCCTGGCTCACACCTGTAATCCCAGCACTTTGGGAGGCCCAGGAGGGTGGATCACCTGAGGTCAGAAGTTCGAGACCAGCCTGGCCAATATGGTAAAACCTCATCTATACTAAAACTACAAAATCAGCCGGGCGTGGTGGTGTGAACCTATAATCCCAGCTACTCAGAAGGCTGAGACAGGAGACTCGCTTGAACCTGGAAGGCAGAGGTTGCAGTAAGCCAGCATCGTACCACTGCACTCCAGCCTGGGTGAGGTGACAGAGCAAGACTCCGTCTAAAGAAAAAAAAAAATGAATAGCTAAGAAGCTCATGAAAAACTGTCCAACATCATTAGTTATTAGAGACCTGCAAATTAAAACAAAAATAAGACTGGGAACAGTGGTGTGCACACTCCACTTACTCTGGAGGCTGAGGCCAGAAGATCACTTGAACCCAGGAGTTCCAGGGTGCAGTCAGCTAGGATCACACCATTGCACTCCAGCCTGGGCGACAGAGCAAGACTTCATCTCAAAAATAAATAAAAACACCAAATGAAGACACGAGCACACCTGTAAAAATGGCTAAAACTAAGGCCTGGCCATACCAGGTGTTAGTGAGGATGAGGAGGAGCTAGAACTCTTGAACATTGCTGGTGGGTATGCAAAATGGTACAGCCACTTTGGGAACAAGCTTGGTAGTGTCTGAAAAATTAAAACATGACCAGGGGTGGTGGCTCATGCCTATAATCCCAGCACTTTGGGAGGCCAAAGCAGGCGATGACCTGAGACTCCGGAGACCTTAAAAAAAAAAAAAAAAAAAAAAAAAATTGAAACATGGCCAGGCCTGGTGGCTCACACCTGTAATCCCAGCACTTTGGGAGGCTGAGGTGGGAAGATTGCTTGAGCTCAGGAATTCAAGACCAGCCTGGGCAACAGGGCAAGACCCTGTCGCAACAAAAACACAGAAAAAATAGCCAGGAGTGGTTGCACAGGCCTGTAGTACCTACCAGCTACTTGGAAGGCTGAAGTGGGAGGATCACCTGAGCCCAAGAAGGTCGAGGCTGCAGTGAGCCGTGACTGTACCACTGCACCCCAGCCAGGGCAATGGAGTGAGACCCTGTCTCAAAACACAAACCAAAAAAATTAAACACATCTACCATATGAGCTAGTCATCCCACATTTAAGTATTTACCCAAGAGGATGAAAGTATATGTCCACACAGAGACACATACCCAGATGTTCACAGCAACTTTATTTGTAGTTGTCAAAATGGAAACAACCCAACAGTCCATCAGCCAGTTAATGGATAAACAAACTGTGTCCATCCATACAATATTGTTTATTTTCACTCCACACTGAAAAAGAACAAACTTCTGATACAACAACACAGATGAACTTCAAAAACATTATGTTAAGGAAAGAAACCAGACGCAAAGGCCACATGTCTGATTCCACTCTTAGGAAATTTCTAGAAAAGACAAAACTGCACAGAGTGAAAGCAGATCAGGATGTCCCTGGGGCTGGATGTGGGAGGAGCAGGGTTAATTGCAAATGAGCCTGGGGGGGAACTCTTTGGGGTGATGTAAGCATTCCAAAAAACTACACTGTGGTGAAGTATCCTCAACTCAGTAAATGTACTGAAACTTACTGATCTGGGCTAGGCACAGTGGCTCACATCTGTAACCCCAGCACTCTGGGAGGCTGAAGTGGGCAGATCACTTGAGATCAGGAGTCTTGATCACCTGACCAACATGGCAAAACCCCACCTCTACTAAAAATACAAAAATTAGCCGGGTGTGATAGCGTGCACCTGTGGTCCCAGCTACTCAGGAGGCTGAGGCAGGAGAATCGCTTGAACCCAGGAGGCGAAGGTTGCAGTAAGCCAAGATCAAGCCACTACACTCCAGACTGGGGGACAGAGCAAGACTCAAAAAAAAAAAAAAAAAAAAAAAAAAAAAAAAAAAAAAAAAAAAAAAAAAAAAAAAAAAAAAAAAAAACAACACTTAATGAACTGATCAGTTAAAATGAATGAATTGGACGGGTGTGGTAGATCACAACTATAATCCCAGGGAGATATCAGAAGATCTTCCTCTGATGGGAGGCGGAGGCGGGCTGATCACCTGATGTCAGGCGTTTGAGACCAGCCTGGCCAACAGTGAAACCTCATCTCTACTTTAAAAATACAAAACTTAGCCAGGCATGGTGGCAGGTGCCTGCAGTCCCAGCTACTCAGTAGACTGAGGCAGGAGAATCACTTGAACCCGGAAAACGGAGGTTGCAGTGAGCCGAGATCGCACCACTGCACTCCAGCCTGGGTGAAAAAGCGAGACTCCGTCTCAAAAATAAATAAATAAAAACAAAATGAGTGAACTGTATGCCATGCAATTAATTATATCTCAATAAAGCTGTTTATATAAAAAGAGCCATGCTTTTTTTTTTTTTTTTTTTTTTAACAGATGTGGCTCACTTCTGTAATCTCAGCACTTAGTGAGGCTAAGGCAAGAAAACCGCTTGAGCTCAGGAGTTCCAGACCCGCCTGGACAAAGCAAGACCTGGTCTTTACAAAAAATTTTAAAATTAGCCGAGTGTGGTGGCGCACACCTGTACTCCCAGCTACTCAGGAGGCTGAGGTGGGAGGATCACTGGAGTCCAGGAGTTTGAGGCTGCAGTGAGCCTTGATGGCGTCACTGCACTCCAGCCTAGGTGCCTGTGTGACAGAGCAAGACCTGCTTTCAAAAAAAAAAAAGAGCCCTAGCCCCAGGTTATCCCACTCCGGTGCCCAAGGCACCCACTGTCCCTCTTCTCTCTCTCTTATTTGCCAATTCATACCCAGTTATCAAGCCCTGGACACTCCCTGAATGTCTCTGAAAATCCTCTGACGTCTCCTGGCTCCCTACTGCAGGATAATCTTGCCCCACACCTACCCCAGAAGGCTGGTCACCCCTTCTGGACACACACCTCCTGCGTTCCCCATGGCCCCTCTGGTAGACCAGATTCACTGCCTCAATCTGCCCATAGACCTAAGTCTCAAGGTGCCACTCAGCATCCTCGGGAACAGGCAGGGCTTTGCCTCCTCTGTGCCCTGACCCAGACAACCCTTCTCCCTCCCTGACCCATCCCGTGCACGTTCCATTCCACCAGGCCTCCAAAGCCCAAATCACACAGCCAGACCATCAGGCCATTCCCTCCAGTACCAGCCAGGGGTCCAAAATGCCACAGCACATTAGTATTAAATAACTTCATCATTTATCATGTTGAATGAAATTATTGGCTCCTGGAAGCTCACCAGCAAGAAAAAGCCTGAATTTCCTCCTTGGCCAGACCCAGGTGGCAGGCTAGAGAAGCCAGGGTGGGAGGGTCTGGCTTTGCCCAATAGGAAAAGAGCAGGAGATCACACTCCCTAAGGCAGGTGTTTTTTTTCTGATAATCCAATACAATGCATGCACGCACATATCATTAGTTGACGAAAACTAACTGTCATGCAAATCTTGGGGTTCAAACAATCCATGTCAGGACTTGGCCATGGGGAAAGGGGGCCTCCCTCTGACCAAAGGGGTAAATTCTGTCCCCCTGTCTGAGGGCAAAACCTTTCTATAAGTCCTTTAGCCTATTAGGGGTGTGAATTCGGACCCCATGGAGATGGAAGGGAGGCGCCCCAAAGAAGAACCCTCTCCATGTTCTTTATAAAACCCGTGGGGTTCTCTCACCCACCTCAGGCTCCCCAGGCCCAACCCCAGCCCCTCAGGGGCCCTGGCACTCCCAGGTCCCCTCAGCCTCCCCATCTCAGACTCCCAGATTCACCTGAGTCCCCCACCCAGAGCCTCCCACACTCTCCACTCCTCCCAGGGCCCCTCAGCACGCTCTCAGGACCACCTTTAACCATCTCAAGGCCCTTCAGCACCTCCCATGCCTTGGGCCTTAGCCCCTTCCTCAGAGCACCCAAGATACCTCACCACACCCAGATAGGCCGTGGCCCCTGCTCAGGCCCTCTCTGCCACCCAGGCCCTTTGGCACCCCCAGTTGCCCCACGGCCCATCACAGTCAGGAGCCCCTCGGTTTCCCTTCAGACCCCCAGGATTCTCAGGTCCCTAGGGCCGCCCGCAGACGCCTGAAGGTCCTGGGGCACCCAGCCCCCCTCCAGCTACCCCCTCAGCAGCCCTCGGCTCCTCCAGTATCTCACGGCCCCTTAAAGTCCAAATTCTCAGCGAAAGACCCTCGAGCAGTGCCAGACCTCCCCTCAGGACGCAAGACTCCCCACAGGTGCCCTGGGCTCCAAGACAGGTGCAGGCCCATCCTGGGGGCCGGGTCTCACCTGTTCGGGCGCTCGGGGCCCGGGCCCGCGCCGAAGGCGCCGCCGCCGCCAGCACCGCCGCTGCTACCGCCGGACTCCGCCATCTTCCCCCCCCGCCGACGCGCGTTCGAGTGACGGGAGCCGGGCGCGCCGGCCCGGGAAACCGAGACGCGAAGGGCGGGGCGGAGCCAGATCCGCAGAGGGGCGGGGCCGGGACCAGAAACCAAGGATTGGGGCGGGCTCAGAACCGGAGAGGCGTGGTCTATAGAGGGACGAGGCGGGTCTGGGGTAATGGGAGGAACCTGTTATGCCGAGGGGTGGGCCCAGGCCGGGGCCTGGGCTAGGGGTGAGGAATTGGGCCGGGGCCCTGGCGTGAGGGGCGGAACCAAGTCTGAAATGGGGGTGCTGCTGGGCTCAGAGGGCGTGCTGTCTGTAAATAGGCAGGGCCGGAGCGGAGCCAGGACAAGCAGGTGCGGGATGGGGTTGGTCCCTGGGCTGAG
>PVKP010029926.1:14966-28575 GCA_004027715.1 Plecturocebus donacophilus | reverse complement strand
GGGACATAGAAGAAAACCCAGAATGGTATGGAGGGAAGGGGAAATTTCACAAAAGATGATGTGGCTAAAAGTGTTGATGTTGCAAAGAAGATAAGAATGAGGCTCTGTCTTGACGTAAAAAAAACAGAAAACCTTTGGATTGTCTGCCCCACTGTGGTTATGCAGTCACTTAAAAAATTCACTTTTTGGGGAATGAGAAGCATTATAAATAATTTATTTTAAGAATTGGTTGTGCAGGAATCAGTCTTAAAGAGGGTTAATGCATTTGACTGAAAAGTGGTGAATTTACTGACAATGCGTAGCTGTGTCCTCAATGAACAGAAAAAAGAATCAGTGGGACAAAAATGAACTATTTTCCATTCGTTGATTCTGTTGCCCTTCAGGCTGCATCTGCTCACTCAGTCCCTTTTTACATGTTTTGGGCTTCTCATGGGGAGTCCTGCCAACTCTGCGGAACTTCTGAGATACCAATGGCCAGGGCATCTGCCCAGAGAAGGCCCTAACCAGTCCCCTGGGTAAAGGGATACATTGCCTACAGGCTGCCTGTCTACGTTTCTGAGGAGAAGGAGGTACCCACAATGGACCACTGGCTCCGGCGCCATCCCTGACCTTGCTGCTCGTCTGCCTTGTCTCATTGTCTCTCCCTAAAGCCCAATCTCCCATCACCCCTGGCTGTGCATGTTTCCTCTTCCAGGCGCAGTGTAGCCCTGGGCAACTACACGTCTCTGCTCCTTGCTTTCAACTGGGTCCTCTCTGCAATATTTGACACTCCTTTCCTCTTTTGTAAGCTGATTCCCTCACACATGACTCTCAGTGGCTGTTTTAATACTTTTTCCTTTTTCTTAAGCCCCAGTTCTATTATATTTCTGGGGTCTTGGCCTCCCATTTTCCTGAGAAAATTAGGACTGCGTTGTGACCGTATTTACCTTCCTTCCTCTTCATCTACACAACTCCTCTCCACGTTTCAGAGGACAAGAAAACTCGGGCATAGTCATTGCAAAAATGCCCTCAAGTCTTTTTTTTCCTCTCACAATGTGACTTTGTGACTTCTCCAATCGCAAGGTAGCCTCTCCCCTACTCCCCTTGAATCTGGAGTGGCCTTTTGACTTGCTTAGAACAGGAACATGAGCAGAGCTGATGGTGTACCTGTTCCGAGCCCAAGCCTTGAGAGCTCTTACGGGCATTTGCTCTTTCTCAGAGGCCCTTCATAGCATGAGAACAAGCCCAGGCTAGCCTGCTGGAAGATGGGAGACAGCAGAGAGGAGAGCTGAGGGCCCCAGCAGGGCCATCTCAGGCCAGCCAAGCCCCCAGCCAACTCAGCAGCTGACCACAGATACATGAAGAAATCTAGATGACCTTAGTTAAGCCTGGTCCCAAACACAGAACTGCTCAATTTACATATATACTCATGGTACTCGTTGTGGGCTATTTTATGTGTCAGTTTGGCTAGGCCACAGTTCTCAAGTATTCTATATTCCCATCTGGATGTTGCTGTGAAAGTATTTTTAATTTACCTTTAAATTATTAGACAGAGTAAAGTAGATTCCACTCCATCATGTGGGTGAGCCTCATCCAATCAGTTGAAGGCCTTAAGGAGAAGACTGACTTTAGGCTGGGTGCAGTGGCTCATGCCTGTAATTCCAGCATTTTGGGAGGCTGAGGCGGGAGGAACACTTGAGCCCAGGAGTTCAAGACCAGCCTGGGCAATATAGTGAGACCTTGTCTCTACAAAAAATAAAAGAATTAGCTGAGCATGGTGATACATGCCTGTAGTTCCATCTGCTCAGGAGACTGAAGTGGAAGGATTGCTTGAGCCCAGGAGTTCAAGACCAGCCTGGTCAATATAGTGAGACCTCACCTCTACAAAAAAATTAAAAAATTAGCTGAGCGTGGTGCTGTGTACCAGTAGTCCTACTTCTTAAGGGGCCAAGGTGGAAGGATTACTTGAGTCCAGAAAGTTGAGGCTGCAGTGAGCTGAGATCATAACCACTGCACTGTAGCCTGGGCAACAGAGGGAGACCTTGTCTCAAAAAAAAAATAATAATAATTTAAAAAATAAAGAAAGGAAAAGACAGACTTTCCTAAGGGAGAGGGATTCTGCCTGCAGCTTGGCTTCAGACTCAAGCATCAACACCAACTCCTCACTGGGTCTCCAGCCTGCTGTCTTACCCAGCAGATTTTGGACTTGCCAGCTTCTACAATTGCATGAGCCAATTTCTTAAAATAAATCTCTCTCTCTTTCTCCACACACATACACACTCTGCTGGTTCTGTTTCTCTGGATAACCTTGACTAACATAGTAATGTTTTAAACCATTGAGTTTTGGGGTGATTTGTCACGCAGTAACAGATAACTGATACAGAGACTTTTTCTTTCTGGGGCTAATTTGTCTTTAGTCAACTTCTCTGTCTCCAAAAGCCTTTCCCCCACTGGCTGCCTCCTCTGCACATGCCTCTAGCGGAGATGATTCCACCCTTCTACAATTTTGCATTCTTTCATTTCTTCTTGTTATTACTGAATGTGGGGAAGCAGTGGGGGTTTCTTCTGCCAGATTCTCTCCCTGACGTCTATCAGATCGAGCGTTCTCTTGAAATTGTTTCTCAAAAAGTCTCCCAAGGGCCACTGATCAGGCTACTTGCTCCCCATAGGATCTACCAAGGTCTCTTGGAGTCAGGGTTTGAGGGCCTCTCTGCAGCTGTTGACACTGTCTGCGACCCTCACGTGGCCCCACAGCGCTGCCTTCTCCTCTCTCTCATCCTTCTTCCCTAGCTGTGCCTTGTTCTCTGATCCCGCCGTTCCTCCACTTCTGTCATTGCAGACATCCCTAATTTTCCATCACATACTTCCTCCTGCAATTTAATTTACTTTAGGCAAATGACTCACACACACAGTCTTAAGCCCTGGCCTTAAATCCCATCCTCTAATTTTGATGACCTAATTAGACACTTCCACTTGGCCATCTGTCTGTCACCTCAGACTCAGCACTTCTGAAGATGATCTCATCTTCTCCTTTAAAACCACGCTGCCTTTGTGATTTCTACCACTTTCATATTTTATCTAGCAGCCAACTCAACGTCTTTGCTTTGTTTCCTCCTCCAGGCCTTGTTTCTCAACCTTGTTGAGGGAACCTCACACAGTCCTGTTTTTTCCACCATCAGCACGGCCGCCTGTCTCATTCAGGTGTTCATGACTTCTTGTCTTACAATCACAGGTGCCAACCAGCACCTCTCCCTATATTCGGTCGTTTCACCAGCAACTCACCCTGACCTCAGCCCACTTTTTATCCTCCTGGAATATCTCTTTCATCATTTCAGCACTCCAATTGCTTCTGTTTGTTCTTCTCCACCTGATTTCCCAAGGACAGAACCTTGGAGAGCTGTTTAGAGGTAGGCTATTGGGGTCCACCTACCTGGGGGTACAGGAAGATATCAGCTGCTCCAGCCCCTCCTTTATTCAGGGTCAAGTACTAAAGCTTTCTTCCTATTGAGCTATCCCCAGAAGCAGTATCCACTATGAGTGCCTCCGTGTGGTCTCTGAGCCACAGACCCTGCCCCTTCTGATGTCCTCCTCTGATAATAAGGCTTCAACCCAGGGGCCCCCAGTTTATCTGGACCTTTGCCTAATGCCTGCCTCTCTGTCTCTAATCTGCCTGGCTGGTATCCCAGCCCTTGGGATCTAGATCAGATTTCCTCCAGCTGCTACTGCATGCCCCGTGGAACTGCAGTGCCTACATCACAATTTCCTTCCTTTCCCAGCATATGTGAGTTCTCCAACTGCCTGCCTCTGAAGACTGGGCTCATTTCATGGATGGTCACAGTGTCCCATGGCATCAGCTGCGTCTCTTCTGTCCCACATTGACCCAGATTGGAAACTCACCTATTTTCTTTGATTTGTGATCTTTTGAGTGTAAAGCTGATGTTGATATTGATTTGGAATGGGGATAGGAGGGGGCTGTTTACACTGCAGCAATCCTACAACTTCAAACTCAACATTAGATATTTCTGTTCTGAAAAGCTCATTGACCACCTGCCCCTGAGGCTACTTCAGAGGTTCCTTTGCCTCTATGTTGTGCTCATGTCTCCCCTCACTTTAGGACGGGCCCCCGGACCTTGACCTCTTCCTGCTCTATTTAGACAGAGCCAGATAGAAGGTGCTAGGGAAAGAGGCCCCCCTACCTTAGTTTATCCATATCCATCAGATGCTCAGCAGAACTGAGAGCTTTTATTTAATCAGACACATCCTCCTTAGAAAACTGTGGCATGTAAATATCCCTCCACTGCCTACCTCACTATACAGAAGCTCTTTCCTAGGTCTGGGATATCTTCTGCTTCTTCCAGCCTCTTCTCTTCTACCCTCACTCTTGATTACTCCAGCCCGGCTGCCACTATGGCTCTGAGAGTTCTCTCTTGCTGGGATTCCCTGCTGCTGCCAACTGTAAGAACACTGTAGACGTTCAAAACTGTGTACTCCTGGGAACTCGGCCTCCTTAACCTGTCCCTGCTCTTGGGCCCCGTACCTTTCTGAAGTGAGCTTGCTGGGACAGGGACATGCATCCCTAAGCACAGTTCCCCCAGAATCATGTATGATGGGCTGGTAGCAGCTTGGCTCTCTGCCTCTGGCACCTAACAATGGCAGCGGGCTCAGAACATTTCTCATCTCTGTGTCCTTAGAAGTGATTTTCCCTAAAAGATACAGTGACCAGGGCCCTTTGTGGGTCCTGGGAACCTAATGGACTGACTTCTTTCAGAGGGTTCTCATGACATAAGCCTACGTGTTTATCTTGAATTCAAAACAGTCATTTATTTGGATGAGTTCATTCAGAAGACATCATCTTTTTGAAGGCAAGCGGTAATTTAACCATTCATTGAGGATATTACAATGATGGCAGAGTATGAGCCAATGGGGTCTGCAGTATTTTCCCTGTCTAAAGTGACCGCAGATCCTTGGCCATAAAATGAACATTTCCAGGCAGCTTAAACTTAAGAAACTAGTGGTGACTTTGCAAAGTGGAGGTTCAACAAACTGCAAAAACCAGAGAACAAGCTGCAAGTCTAACCTACAAGCTGCAGGCAGATAGTGGCCTTAGCATGTTGCTGGGAGCCAGTGAGGGGGACTCTGAACCCCTCCTTCCTCTTCCTTAGCTCACCAGTGCTGGTGGGGACCCCAGACAGATCAAATGTCATTACACACAGCCACATGTCCACACCATGAAATGGATACAGGTCTTCCCTCTTCCAGACCCTCATGTATAGCTCTATATTTTGTGCCTAGTCTTACCTTTTGGAGTCCTTGATGCTTTTCATGGAACTAAGGAAAGATTGCCAGTGGGTTGGGAGGAGGCATACACTGGGATTTTTTTTTGTCTCTTCAAAGACAGCCCCTTGGACAACGAAGTAATGAGAAGTGGTGTCTGAAATCAGGGACCTTACTACCTAGTTGAGATGATGAGACTCACACAGCTGACACGTTCCTCTCTTTGAGTTGTTCATTCAATAAAATAACAACACCAGGCACTTGGGCACACCAAGTTAAATGGGAAATGGACTCTGCCCTCAGGAGTTCAGATATAAATGGAGGGCACAGGTGCGTAAGGAGCTCTTTACCATATAATGTGGTAATGTGGTAAGTGTGATGAATGTATCAACTGTGCCTGGGTTGAAGTTTGTAGGCAGATGTCATAGAACCAGTGAACTTTAGTTTAATTTTTAAGGATAAAATGAATTTTGCTAGCAGAGAAGATGGTTCTGCCAGGAAAAATAATGTGCAAAATTGTAGAAGCACGTTGACTAGTGGTAGTTTCTGATGAGAGGTGGAGAAAGCGAGACTGGAAAATGCCATGCACAGCACTTGCACTTAGCATGGGCAAAGAGAAAGGTCTTTGTGAAAAGGAAGCAAGTCAGCTTTGTATTTTAGAAAGCTTTGTATTTTAGAAAGAAAACTGAGAAGAAGGTAGAGAGCCTTTGTTGGTGGGGTGGGGTGAGATTGAAGTTAGAGATCATGACAGGCTACTACAGTCATCTAAGCAAGAGGTGATGAAGGAGACAAGGGGAAAAATGAGAAAGACGTCCATGAAATCGCACCCACAAGACTTGTCAAATCCCTGGATGTTTTGATGAGAGAGAGGCAGAGGTCTGGCATTCCAGCGTGGATGACTGGCTGGCCTGAGCAAAGGCTTGGAGGACAGGGAGAATATGCATTGGTGCATTGGGAGCATGTCAGGAATAGACAAGGGCCTTGCATATGGCTAGAGCACATGGTGGGAGGGGGAAGTGGCTGGAAGGGAGGCTGGAGAGAGAAGTGGGAGGCCCATCTTGGAGGGTTTCACGTGCTCAACTAAGAAACGTGGCTTCATTCTGCAGGCTCTCAAGTGCCACTGAAGGGATTTAAGGAGGAGAAAAATGTCAATGGATTTGTGTTTCTGAATTAGCACTGAATTTATAGGGTACAGTGGATAGGACTGCCCTAGTCAGGAGTATAGTTTGAAGAAGAAAGCAGAGACTGGATCTTGTGAAATAGCCTCATCTAAGGTGTAAGATGGGAGGCTTAGGAGAGAGAAATAATGAAAAATGATTGAAATACTAAAGATGATGGTTCTGAAAAGGAGAGAGGAATTTGGGCTGCAGTGGACCAGCCAAGACCCTGTGAGTAGACAAGAATTGCAGCATAGGAGGATGTATGTGAAGTAGGCATACTAGAAGGGGGGAGAGGGCTGGGATATGGTAATTTAGTCTCAGTACTTTGTAAACTTAGTAATTTGGTCGATTTTCCTGTGAAGGAGAATACATAACACCTTAAAATCAGCCATGTGGGTTGGTTGCCTTGCCCATGAGATCATGGGAGTGGCTTAGCCACAGTGGCAGCCTGTGGGGCACTGGCTGGGACGAACTTTGAATCTTCCCCCACAGGCCTGTGTGGCTCTTTTGCAGTGGTCCTTCCCAGCCGTCAGCTCCAGCACAGACAGAAGAGCTGGTTGACTTCTCTTCCTGGGAGGACTTTGGACTATTGCAAAAAACACCAACGGTGAGACCCAGGAAATTCAAGCTTCCATTAAACAGAGAGATGAGACACGGGGCACTGGGGACTGTGGGAAGGGCTGGGCCCCTTTCCTCCAGGCTCATGCTGCTCCTGGGCTCTGTGTGCCCTGGCCTCATTTGCCCCTGTTGTCTTTGTGGCCTAACTCCCAGTTGGCCAGTGGTTCACTGCAGTTTCCCCAGCTTCACTGAGCAGGAGAAAATGATGTCATGGGCACTGCTTATTTTTAATGGTTCCTTAAAATTCTAGTCCCATCCCAGCACTTACACAGCTATTTCTGCTGAGTGCTTAATCAGTAGGTCCAAAATGTGAGCTGGGGCCATGCACAAAGGAGCCATCCCACCCGCTGGCTTTTATGCGGGATGTGGCTATGTGTCCCATGCCAGCCCAGCCTGGTACCTGCCTTCCTGTACCTCGGTAGCAATTCAACATGGCAAATGTGCACCAAGAATCCGCTATGTGCCATAGGCTGGTGCTAAAAATGTGTACCCTTTGTCTGTCTTTTAAGAAATTAGAGGCAGGGCTGGAATGAAGCACAGCTGTTAGAAACACTGACTGTCAGGCTCTGTCCCCCAGATTGCCACTGCCTGCAATGCTCACAGAGTGTGGTTTTATGCCTGGGCATGGCTATTAGCTGAAAAACAATGTGCGCTCATGTACACACACACAATGCACACAACACATATTACACATTTTTTTTTTTTAAACTTAAGGTGGTGAATGGAACTGGAAAGAAAATCCTATTACTCCGTGAATAAGGAAGGGGGCCTCTACTGATATGATGTGAAACTGGTTTATCCTTTGAGCTGACTGTCACCTAGGAAAGCAGATGCTTTGGTTTTTGGAGACAGAAAGATCAAGGTTCATAACCCAGCTTTACCAATTACCAGCTGTGGGACATGGGGAGAGTTATGTAATCCTGTCAAGCCAATGTTCACCGAGGGATGACCTCTGTGATAAGCCCTCTACACGAGTCACTGCATTTAATCTCTACAACAACCAGTCAGGTAGATGCTACATAACTGGCTTCACTGGGTAGTGATGGGGTTCAAGGTGGTATTGCTCAGAGCACCAACACAACACCTGGAAACCTACTCTAAACACTAGCTAGGATGGGACACAGGATGGGTGAACTTTGGTAGGAGATAGAGGACGAGCTGCAGGAGTGCTGAAGCTGGAGCCTGGGGTAGGGGGATCAGCTCCAACTCGGAGAATGAGGCAGGACAAGGAGGCTGTGCTCAAAGGCCCTGTGAGGAGGCACTGGAGGTAAATTCTACCTACTTCGTACATCTTTCCAGCTTTTTGCTTTGCAGGATGGTGGCCTGATAATGGCAGGGACAGATCAGCAGTCAACATCCACAAGTGCTTTTCCTCTGCAGCATGAAGCAGTGGTTGAGAGCAGGGATGTGGGGTCAGACTGCCTGGGTTTGGATCCCAGCTCTACCACTGACTGGATGAATTTGGGCAGATTTCTTAACCTCTTTGTGCAGCGGTTTCTTCATCAGTGAAATGGGGCTAATAATATTCCATCCTCATAGACTCATGATATGGATTCCATGAAACAAAATATATACAGCTTTTAGCACAGAGCTGGGCACAGAGTGAGTACTGTTGTAAATATTTGTCAAAATATCCGAGCCCAGGGGAGTGTGGCATTATTTATTGGAACTCTTTCTGTCTGAGCCTGTGTCGTTGCCTATCCTCATTTTAGGCTGCATGTGAGATACAAATTAATTTAAAGTGCTTTCCTCAACTACTTAACAGTTTTCTTGGGGGCAATTAGATTCAGGAAACTATTGAAGAGAAGGAAGAATGTCATTCAACATCTGAGGCAATTCCCCCAGTGACGTTTTCAAGGGCTTTCCAGCTCTATAAGCCCATTCCTGCTGGCATCTCCCAGAGAAGAAAGTTCAACAGGGTCCACTTACAGTTCCAAGGGAAGAAATCTTGGGGTTAGCCTCCAACCAAAATCACCCGACCCAAATCTTCTCTTCAAGATTTCTGAATGGAGATTTTCTTCTTTCCTATTGTTTTGATATCAACTTTTGCCAGTGGCTGTATAAACATATTTCTGCTCTAAAACACTTCCAGAAAAGTACCCTCCATTCCCCTCTTGACTTGCTTTCTTATTACGACCACAGAGAAGGACTATCCTGTGCTTGTAGTCAGTTAAAATCCTCCTAGTGCACCTGGTTGTTTACTTCACTTTCTCTTTTCCCAGGAATTAAAAGAAACAAGGGTTGGACAGCCTTGGGCATCAGCACTTTTCTTTCTTGCCTCTTATTCCTCACTGCCCAGGGAGCTTACTCCTCATCAGGTTTATTTCTCATCAATTATTTAAGCACTTGTTGAGCATCTATAATGTACCGGGTATTGTGCTAAATATAGGAACACGGAGATGAATATGACAGTTCTTACGCTCTCATGGGGAGGCAGACAAGATAATAGATACAGAAGAGGACGGCAGGTCCTATAGTGGGGTGCTGTGGGAAACCGTGTGCAGGAAGGGACGCCTCAATGAGACCAAGGGTTTAACGAAGGCTTCCTGGAAGAACTGATGCTTGTGTTCTGTTTTAAAGGATAAGTAGCAGTTCGATAGCCGAGGAAAGAACTACTAGCAGCAGTGATTGCAAATAGGAAACCTTGACAAAAGTATAGCATGGGTGAAGCTAAGAGTGTGTCAATAGAAGAAAAGAGGCTGAGGCTGGAGAGATGAACCAAGACCAGATCACAAAGGGGGAGACCTCCTGTACCAAGAGAAGGTGTAAATTTTTTATCTGCGAAGTCATGGGGAGACATTCTAAGACTAAAGCCTGACATAAATGTGTTCTATCATGACTCATTTTCAGAATGTTGCTGTGGTTATCCAAATGCTTGGGAGTCTTAGTTTTGGTGATCACAACCAACATTGTCCCTCCAAGAGGACCTCAGATTCTCACACTAATAGACCCTGGCCCAGCTGTCATGGCCGCCCTATAGATGACTGAACACATCCAAGTTTGCAGTAGATACATCTTGGTCCTCACTCTGGGAACCTCAACCTGCAATGAAGACAAGCCGACTATCTGCCTGAGACACACAAGATACCATCTCCATCATCATTGTCACCATCATTAAAGTCATCATGAAAAATTGCTAACATTAACAGAGCACTCATATACGCTATGCACTGTTCTGAGGGCATCACAGATGTCTCTTATTTAGTCTTCACCAAATCCAGGAGGTAATCTTACTGCTCTCAACTGCCAGTGAGGGAATAAAAAAATCCATGCAGTTGCACACATATGATTGCTTCCTCACCCACATACCTGGCCTTTCACATTTGCACAGGTCCTAGTCTACAACAATAGTGGTTCCAAAACAGCAGCATTGCTTTCATTCCAGTTCTCATCACTGGAGACAGAGAAGGAGGCAGCATAAGTCAAACCAAACTTAAAGATATCTCAGGTTCTTCAATGTCTTTCTTAGTTACTAGAAGAACACCCACTAGAGAAGGAAGGAATGCCAGCTGTTACTACTGTTTGTTACAAGCCTACTCATAATAACTCTGCTTATCCCCATTTGCAGAGAATGACACCAACACTCTGTAGGATTACAGTGGTGGATCCAGGTATGTGGGTGAGGAAGGTAGTCAGGACCCAGGTACATGGGTGAGGAAGCAGGATTCGGATGTGCTCAGCCTAAAACCAGCCAGACCCTTGATCAGTGCATGGTACATCCACCCAAAGGGATCTGCCTGGGACACACAACACTGAAGAGAGCAGGGAGCTGCTCATGGGAGCATCATTTATAGTGGTTTCTCTGGTGGTAACTGCCCTCTCCTTGCTCATGGCATACTCCTCCCAGGAGTACCTTTGAAGGTTCAACCGCAGTTTTACAGATGAGCCATTCCTTTGTGCACTGCTGTCAGTAGGACGTGAGGAAGAAAGGAACTTCTGTTTAGGGAGTGGCCTATGCACATGAGTGGACCCAGCAGCCTCCTGGGGTTGGGGCTCTGTGGGGTGGTGGGTGTCAGCTGCCTGCTGCCTGCTGCTCTTGACTACCTTCTCTAGAGCACTGGGGTTGTCATTCTTTTTTTCCTCTGCCGTGCATAGTCAGCCACTGTTTTTTCTTATCTCAGAAAATAATCTTAGGACCCTTCCCTCTTCCTCTTCCATTCTTTTCCGAACACGTATTCCTAGGCACTCTCACAATTATTAGCTGATATTGTTGTTATTTATAGGTGGGACAACTGAGAGGTTACCTCTGTCTGCAAAGTTAGGTAGTGGCAGAGCTGGATGCAGGCTCAGTGGCTTGATGCCTTTGATGGAAGAGAGTATAGACCAGGAATTAGAGTGGGAGACCAAGGAAATTCTCACTGCTTCCACATTTCTATATTTTCTAGGTCACCTTTCTTCCTGCCTTCCTTGCCTTAGGAAAATTATCCTTTTATTTCCTTCTGAGAACTTACTACATTTTCTCAGTAAACTCTGTTCCTGGGAATGTACAAACTAGCCCTTTCTCCTCTATCTTATCTTAGGTGCAGCAGTCAGAAGGCACGAAATGTTTTCAGTGGGTTTAGCCATGTTATTGTGCTCTAGCTCACACCCATCCTCTGGATAAGATGTAAAATTAATCCTAGCTGTAGTTCTGCGTTAAGATTTTACCCAGATACTATTCTCAAGGGCAAACGGGCATTCTGAACATTAGAACAATATTACTAGGTGCCCCCTATGTTGCAGGAGCTGGGCTGGGAGTTGGGGTTACAGAAATGAAGATACGCTTTCCTCCCTCAAGGAATTTATAGGCAGACACACAAACAGCTCATTTCCATTAACTGTGGCCAAGGCCTCTTCTTAGAGATACTGTATCAGATGGTTGTGGGCTGGGGTGGGCTGTGGAGGGTAGCTGTGGACTCTGAATTTTTAACAGTCACTCTGGATGATCTTTATGCTCACAGAAGTTTGAGAAGCACTGCTCAAATAACTGAGAAGGAATTGTCACTCAATTCTAATTATTATTATTTTTAGTTTAAAAAATACTTAAGTTCTGGTTTACATGTGCAGAACGTGTGGGTTTGTTACAGAGGTATACATGTGCCATGGTAGTTTGCTGCACCCATCAACCCATCATCTACATTTATTTCTTCTAATGCTATCCCTTCTTTAGCCTCCCCACCCCCAACAGGCTCTGGTGTGTGATGTTCCCCTCCCTATGTCCATGTGTTCTCATTGTTCAACTCCCACTTATGAGTGAGAACATGCACTGTTTGGTTTTCTGTTCCTGTGTTAGTTTGCTGAGAATGATAGTTTCCAGTTTCATTCATGTCCCTGCAAAGGACATGAACTAATCCTTTTATATGGCTGCATAGTATTCCATGGTATATATGTGCCACATTTTCTTTATCCAGTCTATCATTAATGGGCATTTGGGTTAGTTCCAAGTCTTTGCTATTGTGAACAGTGCTGCAATAAACATGTGTGTGCATGTGTCTTTATAGTAGAAAGATCTATAATTTGAGGGGTATATACCCAGTAATGGGATTGCTGGGTCAAATGGTATTCCTGGTTCTAGATCCTTGAGAAATCACCACACTGTCTTCCGCAATGGTTGAACTGATTTACACTCCCACCAACAGTGTAAAAGCATTCCAGTTTCTTCACATCCTCTCCAGCATCTGTTGTTTCCTGACTTTTTAATGATGAACATTCTAACTGGCATGAGATGGCAGTTCATTGTGGTTTTGATTTGCATTTCTCTAATGAACAGTGATGATGAGCTTTTGTTTCATGTTTGTTGGCCACATAAATGTCTTCTTTTGAGAAATGTCTGTTCATATCCTTTGCCCACTTTTTGATGGGGTTGTTTGTCTGTTTGTTTTTCTTGTAAATTTGTTCAAGTTCTTTGTAGATTCTAGGTATTAGCTCTTTGTCAGATGGATAGATTGCAGCATTTCTCTCCCATTCTATAGGGTGTGTGTTCACTCTGATGATAGTTTCTTTTGCTGTGCAGAAGCCCTTTAGTTTAAGTAGATCCCATTTGTCAATTTTGGCTTTTGTTGCCATTGCTTTTGGTGTTTTAGTCATGATGTCTTTGGCTATGCCTATGTCTTGAATGGTATTGCCTAGGTTTTCTTCTAAGATATTTATAGTTTTAGGTCTTATGTTTAAGTCTTTAATCCATCTTGAGTTAATTTTTGTATATTTTGTAAGGAAGGGGTCCAGCTTC
Organism: Plecturocebus donacophilus; assembly: GCA_004027715.1. Lineage (NCBI taxonomy): Eukaryota > Metazoa > Chordata > Mammalia > Primates > Pitheciidae > Plecturocebus > Plecturocebus donacophilus. The sequence continues at coordinate 15,336 of PVKP010029926.1, read as the reverse complement.
ACTTTTCTACATATGGCTAGCCAGTTTTCCCAAGACCATGTATTAAATAGGGAATCCTTTCCCCATTGCTTGTTTTTGTCAGGTTTGTCAAAGATCAGATGGTTGTAGATGTGTGGTGTTATTTCTGATGCCTCTGTTCTGTTCCATTGGTCTATGTATCTGTTTTGGTACCAGTACCATGCAGTTTTGGCTGCTGTAGCCTTATAGTTTGAAGTCAGGTACCATGATGCCTTCAGCTTTGTTGTTTTTTTTTTTTTTTTTTTTTTTTTTTTTTTTTTTTTTTTTTTTTTTTTTTTTTTTTTTTTTTTTTTTTTTTTTTTTTTTTTTTTTTTTTTTTTTTTTTTTTTTTTTTTTTTTTTTTTTTTTTTTT
>PVKP010029926.1:0-14866 GCA_004027715.1 Plecturocebus donacophilus | reverse complement strand
GTGAAGAAAGTCAATGGTAGCTTGATGGGGATAGCATTGAATGTATAAATTACTTTGGGCAGTATGGCCGTTTTCACAGTATTGATTATTCCTATCCATGAGCACAGAATGTTTTTCCATTTGTTTGTATCCTTTCCTATTTCCTTGAGCAGTGGTTTGTAGTCCTCCTTGAAGAGGTCCTTCACATCCCTGGTTAGTTGTATTCCTAGGTATTTCATTCTCTTTGTAGCAATTGTGAATGGCAGTTCACTCATGATTTGGCTCTCTGCGTCTATTATTGGTGTATAGGAATGCTCGTGATTTTTGCACATTGATTTTGTATACTGGGACTTTGCTGAAGTTGCTTATCAGCCTTAGGAGATTTTGGGCTAAGACAATGGAGCTTTCTAAATATACAATCATGTCTTCTGCAAACAGAGACAATTTGACTTCCTCTTTTCCTATTTGAATACCATTTGTTTCTTTCTCTTGCCTGATCGCCGTGGCCAGAACTTCCAATACTATGTTGAATAGGGGTGGTGAGAGAGGGCATCCTTGTCTTGTGCTGGTTTTCAAAGGGAATGCTTCCAGATTTGCCCATTCAGTATGATATTGGCTGTGAGTTTGCCATAAATAGCTCTTAATATTTTGAGATATGTTTCATTAATACCTAATTTATTGAGAGTTTTTAGCAAAAAGGGCTGTTGATTTTATCAAAGGCCTTTTCTGCATCTATTGAGATAATCGTGGTTTTTGTCATTGGTTCCATTTATGTGAGGGATTATGTTTATTGATTTGTGTATGTTGAACCAGCCTCACATCCCAGGGATGAAGCTAACTTGATCAGAGTGTGTAAGTTTTTGATGTGCTGCTGAATTTGGCTTGTCAATATTTTATTGAGGATTTCGTATTGATGTTTATCAGGGATATTGGCCTGAAATTTTTTTTTTGTGCGTGTCTCTGCCAGGTTTTGGTATCAGGATGATGCTGGCCTCATAAAATGAGTTAGGAAGGAGTCCCTCTTTTTCTATTGTTTGGAATAGTTTCAGAAGGAATGGTACCAGCTCCTCTTTGTACCTCTGGTAGAATTCGGCTGTGAACCCATCTGGTGCTGGGCTTTTTAAAATTGGTAGGCTATTAATTACTGCCTCAACCTCAGAACTTATTATTTGTCTACTCAGGGATTCGACTTCTTCCTGGTTTAGTCTTGGGAGGGTGTGTGTGTTCAGAAATTTATCCATTTCTTCTAGATTTTCTAGTTTATTTGAGTGGAGGTGTTTGTAGTATTCTCTGATGGTAGTTTGTGTTTCTGTGGAATCTGATCTCCCCTTTATCACTTTTTATTGTGTCTATTTACTTCTTCTCTTTTTTCTTCTTTAGTAGTCCGGCTAGTGGTCTATGTATTCTGTTAATCTTTTCGAAAAACCAGCTCCTGAATTCATTAATTTTTTGAAGGGTTTTTCTTGTTTCTATCTCCTTCAGTTCTGCTCTGATCTTAGTTATTTCTTTTCTTCTGCTAGCTTTTGAATTTGCTTGCTCTTGTTTTTCTAGCTCTTTTAATTTTGATGTTAAGGTGTCAATTTTAGATCTTTCCTGCTTTCTCCTGTGGGCATTTAGTGTTATAAATTTCCCTCTAAAGACTGCTTTAACTGTGTTCCAGAGATTCTGGTATGTTGTGTCTTTCTTCTCATTGGTTTCAAAGAACTTATTTATTTCTCCTTAATTATGTTATTTACCTAGTGCTATTCAGAAGCAGGTTGTTCAGTTTCCATGTAGTTGTGTGGTCTTGAGTGAGTTTCTTAATCCTGAGATCTAATTTGATTGCACTGTGGTCTGAGAGACTGTTATGACTGCCTTTCTTTTACTTTTGCTGAGGAGTGTTTTACTTCCAATTATGTGGTCAATTTTAGAATAAGTGCAATGTGGTGCTGAGAAGAATGTATATTCTGTTGATTTGGGGTGGAGAGTTCTGTAGATGTCTATTAGGTCCACTTGGTCCAAAGCTGAGTTCAAGTCCTGAATATCCTTGTTAATTTTCTGTCTTGTTGATCTGTCTAATATTGACAGTGAGGTGTTAAAGTCTCCCACTATTATTGTGTGGGAGTCTAAATCTCTTTGTAGGTCTCTAAGAACTTGTTTTATGAATCTGGGTGCTCCTGTATTGGGTACATATGTATTTAGGATAGTTAGCTCTTCATGTCACATTGATCCTTTCACCATTATGTAATGCCCTTCTCTGTCTTTTTTGATCTTTGTTAAGTTAAAGTCTGTTTTATCAGAGACTAGGATTGCAACTTCTGCTTTTTTTTTTTTTTTTTTGCTTTCCATTTGCCTGGTAAATATACTTTCATCCTTTTATTTTGAGCCTATGTGTGTCTTTGCACATGAGATGGATCTCCTGAATACAGCACACTGATGGGTCTTGACTCAATCCAATTTGCCAATCTGCATCTTTTAATTGGGGCATTTAACCCATTTACATTTAAGGATAATATTGTTATGTGTGAATTTGATTCTGTCATTATGATGCTAGCTGGTTATTTTGCCTGCTACTTCATGCAGTTTCTTCATAGTGTTGATGGTTTTTATAATTTGGTATGTTTTTGCAGTGGCTGATACCAGTTTTTTCTTTCAATATTTAGTGCTTCCTTCAGGAGCTCTTGTACGGCAGGGATGATGGTCACAAAATCTCTCAGCATTTGCTTGTCTGGAAAGGATTTTTACAGACATTATGAAGCTTAGTTTGGCTGGATATGAAATTCTGGGTTGAAAATTCTTTTCTTTAAGAATGTTGAATATTGGCCCCCGTTCTCTTATGGCTTGTAGGGTTTCTGCTGATAGATCCACTGTGAGTCTGATGGGCTTCCCTTTGTGGATAACCCAGCCTTCCTCTTTGGCTGCCCTTAACATTTTTTCCTTCATTTCAACCTTTGCAAATCTGGCGACTATGTGTCTTGGGGTTGCGCTTCTTGAGGAGTGTTCTCTGTATTTCCTGAATTTAAATGTTGGCTTGTCTTCCTAGGCTGGGGAAGTTCTCCTCGATAATATCCTGAAGAGCGTTTTCCAACTTGGGTCCATTCTCCTCTTCACTTTCAGGTACACCAATCAAATGTAGGTTTGGTCTTTTCACATAGTCTCATATTTCTTGGAGGCTTTGTTTATTATTATTCATTCTTTTTTCTCTAACCTATTCTTCATGCTTTATTTCATTAAGTTGATCTTTAGTTTCTGATATCCTTTCTTCTGCTTGGTTGATTCAGCTATCCATCCTTGAGTATGCTTCACGAAGTTCTTGTGCTGTGTTTTTCAGCTCCATCAGGTCATTTATGCTCTTCTCTAAACTGACTATTCTAGTTTTCAATTTGTCTAACCTTTTTCAAGGTTTTTAGCTTCCTGGCATTGATAGAACATGCTCCTTTAGCTCAGAGGAGTTTACTGTTACCCACCTTCTGAAGCCTTGTCAATTCATCAAACTCATTCTTTGTCCAGTTATGTTCCCTTGATGGCAAGGAGTTGTGAACCTTTGGAGGAGAAGAGGCATTCTGGTTTTTGGAATTTTCAGCCTTTTGCACTGGTTTTTCCACATCTTTATTTACTTTGGTCTTTGATGTTGGTGAACTTTGGATGAGGTTTTTGTGTGGACACCCTTTTCGTTGATGTTGATGCTGTTCCTTTCTGTTTGTTAGTGTTTCTTTGAACAGTCAGGCCCTCTGCTACAGGTCTGCTGGAGTTTGCTGGAGGTCCACTCCAGACCCTGTTTGCCTGGGTATCACTGGCAGAGGCTGAAGATCAGCAAAGATTGCTGCCTGTTCCTTCCTCTGGAGCTTCGTCCCAGAGGGGCACCCACCAGATGCCAGCCGGAGCTCTTCTGTATGAGGTGTCTGTCGATTCCTGTGGGGAGGTGTCTTCCAGTCAGGAGGCATGGGAGTCAGGAACTCACTTGAGGAGGCAGTCTGTCCCTTAGCAGAACTCGAGCATTGTGCTGGGATATCTGCTTCTCTCTTCAGAGCCAGCAGGCAGGACCCTTTAAGTCTGCTGAAACTGTGCCCAGAGCTGCCCCTTCCCCCAGGGGCTCTGTCCCAGGGAGATGGGAATTTTGTCTATAAACCCCTGGCTGGGGCTGCTGCCTTTCTTTCAGAGATGTTCTGCCCAGGAAGGAGAAACCTAGAGAGGCTCTAATTGTTTTTTATGTAAGAATTACAAATATGTTCTTCATTTGAGGTTATGAATGCTTAAGTTCCAAAATAATCACCAAGTATAAAGTGATTCTAGTCATCACTTAATGTTTGCTGTGTTCTGGGTATGGAATGACATGCCATATTTTCCATCTCAGTTCATTCCACTGACAATTTCATGACATACAGATTACCACCCCACTTTGTCAACGGCATTTGATGAAGTTAAGCAGCTTGTTAGTAAGTGTTCCTGACTCAAGCCCCTCTATAACCTGGACTAAGGCATGTGTCTTCCTAGAGTCCCCATGCTGTAACTCCAGAATAAGCCCATCTCTGTCCTAAGACCCTATGGAAGGATGAGTCCACTAGCCTAACTATTGCATGTGTGGCAGAGAAACAGCAGCTACGAGCAAGTCTGCCAAGGGCTTGGCATGTAGCCGCAGCAGACTGCATAGTAAATGCTCTGGGAAACAGTGGGGAGGAGGTCCAGTGCCCCTTAGCTTCTGATATTCCAACCCTGTTTGTTGTCTTTCTGTTTCTCATTTTACTTTCCACCTTGTAATTAAGCAATCAGCACTTTCTCAGTCTCTGAGAAATGAGCATTCGCAGTCTCAACTGGCAAAAGTCACTTGATCTTTGGCTTTATGCCTTCTAGTCAGATTGTCACCCAGTGCACGTGCTGATCACCAGGAGCCTGCTGTCCTGCCTGGCATGCTCCCGGTGAAGCCAGGCCAAGCAACGTGCCCTCTGTCACAGCTGCCCCTCTTGGCCCGGTCAGGGCGACTGGCCCCTGACGTTTCTCCCCAAGAGATCAGGCTTTGTAGATTTTGTCCAAATCTGCCCATGCCCATTGAGTTGGGGGGTGGGTGGCTGCCTCGGGTTACACAGGACAAGAAAGCACTGTTAACCCCTGGCTGGTAAAATGAAGGCTGCTTGGGAGGAGTTCTGCAGATTGGGTTCTCAACTAGCACGTCCTTGCAGAACTTGGACTGTTGCCTGAGACATTTTAAATGGCACCAGACAAAGCACTGGAGAATATGTGGTGCAAGCCAGGGCACCGCAGCCCCTGGGAGCAGACTTCAGAGGTGTCCACCGTTGACATTTCCATGGCGGCTGAACAAACAGTCTGCAAGCTCACAGCCTGCAGTTTCTCATCTGCTTACTAAATAACTACAAGCTAGAGGGATTTTTAAAATATATACTAAAGGTTTATAGTGCAAAAATTTCATGGCAGCAAAAGCCATTTTTTTCTTCTTGGTTCTTTCTCTCCTTTCTCTCTCCTCTCCTTTATCTCTACATTTCATGCTCTTCTGCCGACGTGGTCAGCTTCTATCTCTGAGTTTTCATTCCCTTCCTCTTCCTTTAAATCATACTTTGACAGTCCTTCGGTCCTTGTGTAATCTGGGCAGGAGCTCAATCTGATTTCCTTGTCATTCACATGAGAGAGTGCACTATGATAAAAGAAAATTGTCAGAAACAACTAAGGTAACTTAGGACTCAACGCCTCATGATTCACTGCCTGGGCTTTCATAAGCTCCTTGAGGGCACAATTTATTCTTATTACTCTTTCTATCTTCTTCCTTTCTTACCCTGTCACTGGCATTTCATAGATGTGCATTTAATTAACAAAAAGGTGAATACAGAAGCAAACCAGAGTTCCGGTTTTAAGTTATCTGGAACCAAAATTTGTCATCTCTAAAAGAGATGATTGCATTGAGCCTCCAACTAATTCACAGCATCTTATTATGTCTGAGGCTTGCTGGCTGATGAGTGAATAAGACAGCAGTGGGAACATGATACCTTTCCTGTTCTGCGCAGGGCTCTGCTCCACAGCTTGCATGTGCAAATTCTATAGCCTGGTGACATCTTATATTGGGGTCTCAGATCCATCTTTAGCAAGCCCCTCTTCCACATGCCAGTCTGACCCTAACCCTCATGGCAGAGAAGGAGGAGAAAAAGGAAGTTGGGGAGGGCAAGGAGAAGGATGGTGTGGGGTAATATGAAAGAGGCAAAGTGTCTCACAAAGTCAGAAGGAAAAACCCAGAGAGCTCCACCCATTCGGTTAATATTTATTGAGCATCTCCTATTTGCCAGGCCTGGTAGCTGGTGCTAAGGAAACAATGGGGGCAAAAGCAATCATGGTTTGGCTGCACTAGAATGCATCTTCAAGTTTAGAGCAGAGGTGCTTAGTCTTTAATGTGCATAGAGATCACCTGGGATCTGATTCCTAGGTCTGTGTGGGGCCTAAGAGTCTTTATCTCCAGCCAGCTCCTGAGTGGTGCCGCTGCTGTTGATCTGTGGAGCAAACATTGAGCAGTAACGAGTATCAGGGAGAGAAGGTGAGTCTTCTTGGAGCTGCAAATCCAGGAGAGAAGAGGCAAACCCAAAGCAGGTCAGCTACTGCACTGAACAGGGGAGTGGTATGGGAGAAAAGGAGGGGTAGGCATCTTAGGAATCAAGGAAGTGTTAGATGGAAATGGAAGGAAAAGGCAGAGACCAATAGAGAAAAGAAAACAGAGAAAGGGACTGGGGGTAGGAACAGGCCAAGAGGTAGTGTAGGAATTCTGGAGATGCAGGCTCAAGGCCTGAAGCGGCTCTTGCTCCAGAAACAAGCTCACTGTAGCAGCCAGGCCAGGCCTGACAAGGCCATTGGCTGCAATCAGAGGAACCAGGAGGACAGGAAATGGAGCCTACTGAATTTAGAAGGAGGAGAGAGACACATGAGTCATCCAGCAATGCCTAGCTCCCTGTGCCCTGCTAAGAGCAGAAGAGGGCAGACGGATGAGCGAGAAGTACCCATTATAGAGAAGACTGAGGCATTCTTTCATCTTCAAGGAGATCCTGTAACTCAAAGTAGATGACTCAAGGTCCCATTTAGGGGACTTCCTTAAATGAAGAGGTGAAAATGGTTTGTAGTCAGCCTGATCATGTGCGGGTACTATGTAAATGGACCTTTCAAGGTCATTCAGGGTACTTGACAACAGCTATTCTTTACATAATTGAAAGTTTCTTCCTGCAGTGGACAATCATGTATTAGTGACATCTGAACCAGTAGGGGCTCTTCTGAGTTCCATCTCCACTGAGACTATCCCTGGCAGAGTGGGCGTGGTTGAGCCAATAGCAGTTGCAGGTAATAAGTAGACCTGCGATTGGCCCCATATGAATCTTCTTCCAGAACCATCCCTTCCCCTTCTCTCTTGTCCTTCTGCCTCGGCATTCAGTGGGGCCTGCTAAACAATAATAACACAGTGATGAGATGCAGGATCCTGTGCCTGGCTCCCAATAATTATAAAAGTCTATGCAACCAAATGCAGGGTCTGTGACTTGGAGGCTCTGTCACCTAACTCTGTTGCTGTGAAGAAGGCACATTGCTGAGATGGCGAAGGAGAGATTCCATGTGTTTATATCTGTGCCCGACCAGTCCTGCCTTCCTAAAGCCCTTTCCTCCTTCTCTTCCTGGCCACACAGGTAGTTTTTTTCTGACTCAATCTCATCTGCAAATAACATAGTTACTAGAGAAATAACAGCAGGCAGGAGGAAAAAAGGCCAGGGCTTTTCTGTGCAGGCAGTGTGGTATGCCACCACTTCAGTGGCTCCTGAGCAGGCCTCACCATGGAGAAGACAAGTGGTTCAGTTTCTCTTCATTTCCTAAAAGAGGGAGCTGGGGAGTGTTGGGGACAGGTTAGAAGCTGGGGAGGGCCCCTGCCAGAATACTGGCGGCTGGGCACCCTAAAAGACCAGGAGACAACCAGGGCTCTTTTAAAAAATAATAATAATTTTCCATTTTTAATTTTTGTGGGTACATAGTAAGTGTATATATTATGGGTTACAGGGGAAATTTTGATAGAGGCATACAATGGATAATAATAACACGAGGGTAAATGGATATCCATCACCTCAAACATTTATCCTCTGTGTTACAAATAATCCAATTATACTCTTTTATTTTTTAACTTTTAAGTTCAGGGGTACACGTGCAGGATTTTTATATAGGTAAACTCATGTCACAGGGGATTGTTGAACAGATTATTTTGTCACCCAGGTATTAAGCCTAGTACCCAATTAGTTATTTTTCCAGATTATTTTGTCACCTAGGTATTAAGCCTAGTACCCAATTAGTTATTTTTCCTGCTCCTTTTCCTCTTTCTACCCTGCAACCTCTGGTAGGCCATAGTGTGTGTTGTTCCCCTCTATATGTTCCTGTGTTCTCTCATTTAGTTTCCACTTATAAGTGAGAACATGCAGTATTTGGTTTTCTGTTTCTGCATTAGTTTGCTACGGATAATGGTCTCTAGCTCCATCCATGTTCCTGCAAAGTACATGATCTCATTCTTTTTTGTGGCTGTATATTACAGTATTCTGTGGTGTATATGTACCACATTTTCTTTGTCCAGTCTATCATTGATGGACAATTAGGTTGATTCCATGTCTTTGCTTTTGTGAACAGTGCTGCAGTGAACAAACATGTCCTTATGTCTTTATGATGGCATGATTTATATTTCTTTGAGTATATACCCAGTAATGGGATTGCTGGGTCAAACGATACTTCTGTTTTCATCTCTTTGAGAAATCACCACATTACTTTTCACAGTGGTTGAACTAATTTTCACTCCCACCAACGGTGTATAAGTATTCCTTTTTCTCTGCAACCTTGCCAACATCTTTATTTTCTGACTTTTTAATCATAGCCATTCTGACTGGTGTGAGATGATATTGTGGTTTTGATTTGTATTTCTCTAATAATCAGTGATATTGAGCTTTTTCTCAATGCTTGTTGGTTATATGTAAATTGTTCATGTCCTTTGCTCACTTTTTAATGGGGTTGTTTGTTTTTTGTAAATTTGTTTAAGTTCTTTATGGATGCTGGATGTTAGACCTATGTCAGGTCTGATCTAGACCTAGTTTTAAATCTAGTTTGCAAACATGTTCTCCCATTCTGTAGGTTGTCTGTTTACCTATTGATAGTTTCTTTTGCTATGCAGAAACCCTTTAGTTCAATTAGATCCCATTTGCCAATTTTTGCTTTAGTTGCAATTGTTTTTGACATCTTTGTCATGAAATCTTTGCCCATTCCTATGTCCAGAATGGTATTGCCTAGGTGGTCTTTCAGGGTTTTTATAGTTTTGCATTTTACAGTTAAGTCTTTAATCAATCTTAAGCTGATTTTTGCATATGGCATAAGGAAGGGTCCCGTTTCAGTCTTCTGCATATGGCTAGCCCGTCATCCCAGTATCATTTATTGAAGAGGGAGTCCTTTCCCTGTTGCTTGCTTTTGTCAGCTCTGTCAAAGACCAGAGATGGTTGTAGGTGTGTGGCCTTATTTCTCGGCTCTCTATTCTGTTCCATTGGTCTATGTGTCTGTTTTTGTACCATGCTATTTGGTATATATGTACCACATTACATACACACCAAATAGTATAGTACCAAAACACCATGGTACCAAAACAATACCATGTTGTTCTGGTTACTATAGTTCTGTAGTATAGTTTGAAGTCAGATAGCATAATGCCTCCAGCTTTTCATTCTTTTTCCTTAGGATTGCCTTGGCCTATCTCAAAAAACAAAAACAACGAACAAAACAAACAAACAAACAAAAAAGAATTGCCTTGGCTATTGGGGCTCTTTTTTGGTTCCATATAAATTTTAAAATAGTTTTTTTCTAGCTCTGTGAAAAATGTCCCTGGTAGTTTGACAGAAATAGCATTGAATCTATAAATTGCTTTGGACAATTTGACTATTTTAACAATATTGACTCTTCTGATCCATGAACATGAAATGTTTTTTCATTTGTTTGTGTCATCTCTGATTACTTTGGGCAGTGTTTTGTAGTTTTTATTGCAGAGATCTTTCACTTCCCTCATTCACTGTACTAGGTATTTTGTACTTTTTATGGTAATTGTGTCCCTGATTTGGTTCTTGGCTTGGCTGTTATTGGTGTGTAGGAATGATAGTGATTTTGTATCCCGAGAGTTCACTGAAGTTGTTTATTAGTTTAAGAAGCTTTGGGGCCATGACTATGGAATTTTCTAGATTTAGAATCATGTCTTCTATAAACAGGGAGAGTTTGACTTCCTCTCTTCCTATTTCAATGCTCTTTATTTCTTTCTCTTGCCTGGTTGCTCTGGCCAGGACTCTCAATGTTATGTTGAATAGGAGTGGTTAGAGAGGGCACTCTTGTTTTATGCAGGTTTTCAGAAGGAATGCTTCCAGCTCTTCCACATTCAGTACAATGTTGGTGGTGGGTTTGTCATAGATAGCTCTTATTATTTTGAGGTATGCTCCTTCAGTATCTACTTTATTTAGAGTTATTTAATGTAAAGGGTGTTTAATTTTATTGAAAGCCTTTTCAGCATCTTTTGAGATAATCAGGTGGTTTTTGTCTTTAGTTTTGTTTTTGGGATGAATCCCATTTATTGATTTGTATATGTTGAACCAAGCTTGCATCCTAGGGATAAAGACCACTTGATCATGGTGGTTTAGCTTTTTGATGTGCTGCTGGATTTGATTTGCCAGCATTTTATTGAGGATTTTAAGGATGTTGGCCTAAAGTTAACTTTTTCTTGTTGTTGTTGTGTCTCTGCCAGATTTTGGTATCAGGATGATGCTGGCCTCATAGAATGAGTTAGAGAAAAGTCCCTCCTCCTCACTTTTTTGGAATATTTTCAGTAGGAATGGTATCAGCTCTTCTTTGTATGTCTGGTAGAATATACCGATGAATCCATTTGGTCCTGGGCTGTTTATTTATTTTGGCTGATAGGCTATTTATTACTGATTCAATTTCAAAGCTTGTTATTGGTGTATGCAAGGATTCAACTTCTTCTTGGTTCAGTCTTGAGAGAGTGTATATGTCAAGGAATTTATCCATTTATTCTAGATTTTCTAGTTTGTATGCATAGAAGTGTTCATAATGTTCTCTGATGGTTATTTATGTTTCTGTGGGCTCAGCAGCAATTTCCCTTTATCATTTCTAATTGTTTTTATTTGGATCTTCTGACTTTTCTTCTTTATCAGTCTAGCTAGTGGTCTATTTTATTATTATTATTATTTTTCAAAAACCAGCTCCTAGATTCATTGATCTTTTGAATGGTTTCTCATGTCTCAATCTCCTTCTGTTCAGCTCTGATTTTGGTTATTTTTTTGTCTTTTGCTAGCTTTGGGGTTGGTTTCCTTGTGATTCTCTAGTTCTTTTAGTTGTGATGTTAAGTTGTTAATTTGAAATCTCTCTAACTTTTAGATGTGGGCACTTAGCGCTGTAAATTTCCCTCTTGGCTGGGCATGGTGGCTCGTGCTTTTAATCCCAGCACTTTGGGAGGCTGAGGCAGATGGATCATGAGGTCAGGAGATCGAGACCATCCTGGCCAACATGGTGAAACCCTGTCTCTACTAAAAATACAAAATTTAGCTGGGCATGGTGGCACACCATAGTCCCAGCTACTCAGGTGGCTGAGGCAGGAGAATCACTTGAACCTAGGACGCGGAGGCTGCAGTGAGCCGAGATCCTGCCACTGCACTCCAGCCTCAGTGACAGAGTGAGACTCCATCTCAAAAAAAAAAAAATCCCTCTTAATACTGCTTTAACTGTGTACCAGAGATTCTGACATACTCTCTGGTATATTGTATCTTTGTTCTCATAAGTTTTAAAGACCTTGTTGATTTCTGTCTTAATTTCATTATTTACCGAAAAATCATTCAGGGGCAGATTATTTAATTTCTATGTGGTTGTGTGGTTTTGAGCAATTCTCTTATTCTTGATTTCTAATTTTATTGTGCTGTGGTCCAAGAGAGTGGTTGTTATGATTTCAGTTCATTTACATTTGCTGAGAATTGTTTTATGTCCAGTTGTCTGGTTGATCTATGTGCCGTGGTGATGAGAATAATGTATATACTGTTGTTTTTGGGTGCAGAGTTCTGTAGATGTCTGTCGGGTTCATTTGATCCAGTTCTGAGTTCAGGTCCTGAATATCTTTGTTATTTTTCTGCCTCAATGATCTGTCTAATATTGTTTCTGCTGAGAGGTCCACTGTTAGTCTGCTGGGCTTCCCTTTGTAGGTGACCTGACCTTTCTTTCTAGATGCCTTTAACATTTTTTTCATTTATTTTGACCTTAGAGGATCTGACAATTATGTGTCTTGGGGATGATCTTTCTGTGAAGTATCTACTGGGGTTCTCTGCATTTCCCAAATTTCAATGTTGGCCTCTCTAGCTAGTTTAGGGGAAGTTCTCATGAACAATATCCTGAGATATGTTTTCCAAGTTGCTTCCACTCTCCCCATCTTTTCTAGGGGCACCAATGAGTCACAGATTTGGTCTCTTTACATAATCCCATCTTTCTTGGTGGTTTTGTTTATTCCTTTTCATTCATTTTTCTGTATTCTTGTCTGTTTGCCTTATTTCAGAAAGTCAGACTTCAAGCTTTAATATTCTTTCCTTGGTTTGATCTATTCTGCTATTAATATTTGTGATTATGTTATTAAATTCTTGTAGTGTGTTTTTCACCTCTTTCATGTCAGTTATGTTCTTTTTTATGCTGGTTATTTTGTCTGTCAGCTCCTGTATTGTTTTATTATGATTCTTAGCATTTTTGGATTGGGTTTCAAGGTACTTCTGCATCTTGATAATTTTTATTTCTACCCACATTTTATTTCTGTCATTTCAGCCATCTCAGCCTGGTTTAGAACCCTTGCTGGAGAGAAGTGTGATCATTTGGAGGAAAGAATGCACCCTGGCTTTTTCAGTTGTCAGAGTTCTTATACTGGTTCTTTCTCATCTTCATGGGCTGATGTTCCTTCAGTCTTTGCAGTTCTCTCTTTTGAATGAGTTAAAAATTTTTTTTTATCCTATTTGATGACCTTGAGGTTTTGCTCACGGTTACAATGTGAGTTCAGACTACTGACTTCATTTCTGGAAGATTTTGTGGGGCCAAGGCTCAGCTCCCAACTCCTGGAGTGTGTGGGACTTTGTGCTCTAATTCTGGGAAACTGGTACCGGGCTCTCTGTTTTCTGGCTCCTCAAGGTGAAGAACTCACTGCACTGTGGCGGCCAAAGTGCTCCTGGACCACTGCTCCCAACAATCTGATGGGTGGTGCCAGCCAAAGTATTTCATAGGGCATTGACAGCGGGATCCATCCTCATTTGCATGTACCAGCAGCAGCGGTGATGGCGCGGCAGGACACATGCTCATTGGCTATGGCGGGGTGCTAGCACGTGCTGGGATGTCAGCCTCTATGTGGACATTTGCAGCAGTGGCAGAAGCAGTGTGGCTCAGCGGGTGGGGAGCCCCCACTGGTGACTGTGTGCGAGGTCATGCTGGTAGTGGTGTTACCACCAGGATGGGGCTCAGTTATACTCTTTTAGTTATTTTTAAATGTACAATTACATTATTTTTTTTTACTGTAATCCTCCCAGGTCACTTGAAAGACAGGGAACTTTCATTTCTCTTGAGATGTTGAAGTATAATCCCATAGATACCACTTGCGGTAACTTCCTTCTGATGCTGGATTTCTTCAACTGTGCCATTTGGGGATGGACAGGGATCCTTTCAGTTGCAGGTCTGACAGGGTCCCAGGTCCCCATGTCAAAGATTTGATCAAGTGCCTTGGCTGACCTCCCAGGAGTGAGCAAGCATTTCCTATAGGCCCCACAATAGTAGGATATTTAGTCCTGGGCACAGTCCTGGTGTGTCTTCTCCAGCTGCTGATATGGGGCCAAAAGTCTCAGGAGGTGGGTTCTCTGGGTTCAGGTGCCCCATAGCCACTGAGGACACCCCTCTTTAGCCATTGCCATTGACTCTAATCCTTCTCTTAAGGGACTGAGGATAGAGGGCAACCAAGAGGTACAGGATTCCATATATTCCATATACCTATGCACCAGGTTTAAATTGGAAATTATGGGGTCCACCAAGGAGCGGGAAGTCTCACTGTTATACAAACACCTCAAGGAATATTCATCCTACCTAAGAAATCACATACACACCCTGAGAGACAAAATGCAACCTGTCAAAGATCGTGTGTTTCATACACGGGCAGATGCTATCAGCAGACAAGTGCCCAGGTGAGAACTGGCTCTGGCATGAAGGATGTGGATCATCCTTGGAATGGTCACGTGTCACTAGTGAAATTCAGCTGTTGGTTTGGGGCTTCCATATCTTTTGAAATCTGGGCAAAATTACTTTGAATACACTCCCAGTTTCACAGACTATGAAAGTTTGAAGGCTTCCCAGGAATTTTACTAATCTATGAAACAGCTGATGGCCAGACTTTTGGCAGGATGGAGTTCACATTGTCCTGGCTTCCTTTGCCTCTTGGACTCCAGCTTTCTTGAGTGGCATCCCTATCTCCTCTCTGCTGATTGCAAGGGGAAACTTAAATCTTTTAAAGGCCTCTGCCCCGTCAGAAAGGTTACTCTAAGTGCTGTGTTTTTAGTGGATTGTACTGAGGATCCTGGGAAGGCTACCGTCAGGGACACAGACTTGTGCCATCCTGTGGCTTCCTCCCTCCCCCTCTCCTTCCACACTCTGATGCTCATTCCTGGCCTTTGAGGCTCCAATTCCCTGCTTCTGTCTTGCAGAGCAGCCTCCCCTTCCTCAGCAGCCTGGTGTCATTTGATTCTCAGTTTTCAGGACATAAGGAGAAAGACTTCTTTCTTATTATAAGCAATTATCAAAGTTTATTTTCCTCCCTCTCCTCCTCCTCGTCCCCCTCTCCCTCCCCCTC
>PVKP010029925.1:0-28474 GCA_004027715.1 Plecturocebus donacophilus | reverse complement strand
ATCACACTCATCCTCCGTCAGGCCTTGTTCTCTTGCTGATGAGGAGCTGCGATCCCCTGTAGGAGGAGAGGCATTCTGATTTCGGGTGTTCTCAGCCTTTTTGCACTGGTTTCTTCCCATTTTTGTGGATTTATCCACCTGTCGTCTTTGTAATTGCCGACTTTCAGATTGGGTCTCTGAGTGGACGTCCGGCTTGTTGATTATGAAGTTTTTTTCTGTTTCTTAGTTTTCCTTCGGCGGACCCCCCTTCCCCACAGAGCTGGGCCTTCCCGGGTTCAGCTGTGCTTGCTGTGCTTCCTGGGTTCAGCTGTGCTTGCTCTCAGTCCTCCACGCTTCCAATTGCTCTTCTCCTTGTGGGGATGGGACCAGCAGAGCCCGACTAAAAGGGCTCCCTGTCCCGTATACTCTGCACCGAGAAGCGCCGTACCAGGGCATCGGCAAAACAGCCGCGCCAGCCAAAAGAGTCGTGCTGGTGACCCGTGTGGCTCCTTTGCCAGGAATCTCCCAGTTTGTGGGCCTCAAAAATTCGTCTGCAATTGTGGCATCCACTCACTCTCTGCGCTTTCACTGGGAGCTACAATACTGAGCTGCTGCTACGTGGCCATCTTGGATCTCCCTCCGCCTGGTGATGAAGTTTTTCCCGTTTCTTAGTTTTCCTTTGGCGAATGCCCATTCCCCACAGAGCCGGACCTTCCTGGGTTTGCTGTGCTTGCTGTGAAACTCTCAGTCCTCAGGGCTTCCAATTGCCGTTTTCCTTGTGGGGATGGGACCAGCCGAGCCCGTCCATCCCGTATACTCTGCACCGAGAATCGCCACACTGGGACACCGGCAAAACAGCCACGCTGGCCAAAAGAGTCACGCTGGCAACCCGTGTGGCTCCTCTGCCGGGAATCTCCCGGTCTGTGGGCAACAAAAATTCGTCAACAAGTGTGGCATTCACTCGTTCTCTGTGCTTTCACTGGGAGCTACATTCCTGAGCTGTTGCTAATCGACCATCTTGGATCTCTCTCCCAGTGTACTTTTTTATATCTACAATGCACAAAATTTCGGTTATATTTTGCTGAGGGTTGGCTCATAAAGAATACTTTTGGAGGTTTATGGAGATATAATTGATGTGTAATAAACTATCCATATTTAACTATAAAATTTGATAAAGTTGTGACATTTGTACAAACCCAAGTAACTATTACCACAATATAAATAAGAAATTCCTCTATCTTCAAAGTTTTCTTTTGCCCTTTGAAATCCATCTCTCATGACATCTCCCACCCATTCCCCAGGAAAACATGTATTTGCCTTCTTTCACTATAGATTGTTTTTCAATTTCTAGAATTGCATATAAATTTAATAATATATTATGCATTCTTTTTAAAAGTCTGGTTTCTTACACTTTTCACTATTATTTTAAAACTTATTTAAGTTGATGAATGTCCAACAATTTTTTCTTGTTATTCCTAAGCATTAATATACCACAATTTGTTTAATTATTTGTTGATTAATAGACATTTGGGTTGTTTTAAACTTTGCTATTACAAATAAAGTTGCTGTTAATATTCATGTATGGATCTTTCTGTTGATGCATGCTTTTATTTATTTGGAGCAGACACCTAATGATTTGGATGATATGGTAGGTATGTGTTTAATTTTTATTTTAACTGCCAAAGTATTTTTCTAATTTGTTGCCTCATTTTACATCCCCAACAGCAGCCATATCCTCTGCCCCAGCCTCAGCTTTGGGGTCATGTTGATTTGTCACAGCCGCCCCACTGCATATAAGTTAGAGTTCACATCACATGGGAATGGAGAGCCACATAGGAAAGTAAAAACATCAAGATCAGCTTCAGCTCAGCTGAGAAGGCCTACCAAATTCCTTTTGTTATTACCATGCTCCAAGTTGGTACTAGGCAACTCTTGGGAGAGTCTCACCTGAGACCTGATAGACTGACCTGGAGTAATAGGCTAGCCCCTTCCCTCAACTTACTTTTCCTTGACATACCCCCATTTCCCCTGACCTGCAACAAACAGTGGAAACCTGGAGATAAAAACCCAGGAGATGCAAGTCTAATGGCTTTTAGCTGTCCTCTGTCTATCTCAAAAACCCAGGAGATGCGAGTCTAATGGATTTTAGCTGTCCTCTATCTATCTCCTTCCTTTTCCCACATCACCTACAAGCTGGAAAAAAGCATTCATGGTGCATTACCTTATTCTAAAATAATGGGTTGCCTGAAGGCTCTATTGTATAAGAGGAAGCATTCTCTTCAAGCCCCATTCCCAACCCCTTTTGATAGCACCCACTTCAGAGACAACCTATGGTGAGTGCAGTGTGCATGTTTCTGGATAATATTTTATATTTTAATGTAAACATATACCTGAATAATATATATTTTATATGAGAATTTAAAAAAATAATACATTTCAAACATATACAAAGATATAGGTTTGATATTTTTCTGTACTTTTAATGGTCACCAATAATAAACAGCCACATTTAATTAATATACAGTATTAGTAATATATTCTAAATTAAATCTCCATATAAATTTCCTTTCTGAAGAAAGGGATCTTAACAAACTTTAATCTTTTTTGAATTTTCACCTTTTGTCCCAGACAAATACATGTTTGTCCCAAATACGTATGCACACACTTTTTATTTTATTTTAGAGTCCTCTAATTAAGTTTATCACTGTACTTTATGATCTTTTCCTCACCTTTGTTTTCAGACTCCCACTTCTTCTGCCTGGAGTTATTTTTCTTTTTGATATAATATCTTGTCAATGACAGTCCGTGGGTAGACTGAAGAACAAACACTTAAGACATATGCTCATTTTACTTAAGCTTGTTTTTAGACTTCTTTAAGAGAGCAAAATATTCTCAGCTATTGTAACAAATAATAGAAATCATATTGGAATCTTTATAATATAAAGATTTCTTGTAAAAGAAATGCAATACACATGCCTTAAACTCCAGCAATGTGGTTTTAAATTGAATTTCAGTGAAATCTGAAATATTTACAATAAAGCTAATTAATGAACCAATGTTACATTAAAAACAAGCCACAAATTCTGATTTATACTTTTCTAAATGTTTTATGATGTTAACAAACATAAATTTCACATTTATCTAAGTAATAAAACATAAAATGTAGAGAGTTCTTATCATGAACATTAATGTCAAGAAAACACAGCACAGGAACCTTGTTAGTTTCAATCATGCAGAACACTCTCCATGTCTTAAAACCTGTTTTAAGTTAATTAGTGGGAAGACAGAGTTGTGTTTAACATGGTACATTGCAAATATTCCAAATGCCTACCTTCTGTTGGTACTGAAAAGAAATAATTCACAGCATGGCTTCTAGATCAATAGAAATGCTGTAGACCTTAATGATTTACACTATAGCTTTCCTTTTATTTAAAACAGATTCTTTGTTTAAAGAAGACTAACTTTGCTGTCATTTTTGTTTTCTTTCTTAAAAAAAAAAAGGTCTTATTTTTATTCTGTCTTGACAGTGGTGAGCTGTTTTGATTATTGTATGTGTGTGAAATGCCTTAATAAAGAGTTTGGACATAGAGCGCAACACTTTCCTCTCAGCACTTTGAAGATATTATTCCATTGTCTTCTAAGACAAATTGTTGCTGAGGTAAACCCTACTTTTAATATGTTTGTTATTTCTCCATAGGAAATCTGTATTTTCACTTTTAAATATTTTCAGTATTTTTTATTATTTTTATATGCTGATTGTAGAGTACTTTTTAATCAATGTTGCTTAGCACCTGATGGGTTTTGTCAAAGTGTGGACACTTCTTTCTCAACTTTGAACAATTCTGAGCTGTTATCTCTTTATCACCTTCTTATCCTTTCCATTATCCCATTCTTTGAAGTTTATTATATACTGCCATTTTTTGATACACCTAATTTCTCTTTATATGCCCTAATTTTGTTGCACTCTAGAAATTTACATGATTATATGTTTTTCTTTTAATTGATAATTTAAAATTGTATATATTTATGGTATGCAACATGATGTGTTAAAATATGTATACATTATAGAATGCCAAAATCAAGCTAATAAACATATGCATCACCTCATGCACTTGTTTTTTTTGTGATAAAAGCTGTTAAAATCTATCTCAGCAATTTTCAAGTACACAATATATTATTGGCTATAGTGGCCACGTTGCATAACCATTCTCTTTAAACTTATTCCTCCTGTCTAACTGAAATTTTGTATCTTTTGACCACAGCCTCCATAATCTCCATCTGCTAACCCTCAAACCCTGGTAACCACCATTCTACTTTCTGCTTCTGTGAGTTTCACCTTTGTAGATTTCATATATAAGTGAGAGGATGTTTCTGCGTCTGGCTTATTTCATTTAGCACAAGTCCTCTAGGTTCATCTGTGTTTTTGAAAATAGCAGGATTTCCTTCTTTTTTAAGGTAGAATAGTATTTCACTGTGTGTATATACCGCATTTTTCTTATTCATTCGTTGAAGGACAACAATTAGGTTGATCTCATATGGTAGCAATTGAGAATAAGGCTGCAATGAACATGGAAGTGCAGATATCTCTTTGACATGCTGATTTCATTTCTTTTAGATACATGCCCACTAGTGAGTTTGCTGAATCATAGGGTAGTTCTATTTTTAATTTTTTGAGAAATCTCCATACTGTTTTCCATAATGGCTGTGCTAATTCACACTTCTACCAACAGTGTATAAGGATTCTCTTTTCTCTAAACTCTCACAAAACATTTCTTGTCTTTCCTCCATTTGAGAATAACCATTCTAACAGGTGTGAGGTGACACCTTATTTTGGTTTTAATTGCATTTCCTTGATGATTAGTGAGGTTGCACATCTTTCTATATATTTGTTGGCTATTTGTATGTCTTTTTTGAAAAACTATCCACAACATTTGTACATTTTTAAGTGTTTCTTTTTCATTTTCTTTCTTTCTTTTTTTTTGCTATTGAGTTGTTTGAATTCCTTACACATTTTAGATATTAACCCCTTATTACAAATATGGTTTATAAACATTGTCCATTTTGTAAGTTGTCTCTTCACTCTGTTGATTGTTTCCTTGGCAGTGAAAAAGGTTTTTAGTTTGATGTAAATTCATTTTTGTATTTTCAATTTTGTTGCCTGGGCTTTTATAGTCATAGCCAAAAAATAACTGCTTAAACTAATGGAGCTTTTCCCATGTGCTTTCTTCCAGTTATTTTACAGTTTCAGATCTTATATTTGAGTCCTTATTTCATTTTGCATTGATTTTTTACTATGGCATGAGATAAGGGTCTAATTTTCTTTTTCTTCATATCCAGTTTCTCTGAAACCACTTTTAAAAATTTTATCTTTTCTCCAATATGTATTTTTAATATCTTTGTGAAAAGAGAATTGAGCATAACTGCATAAATTTATTTCTGGAATCTCTATTCTGTTTCATTGGTCTATATGTCCAGCTTTGTGCCAGTAGCTTGTTGTTTTCATTATTACAGCTTGTAACTGATTTTGATACTAGGTAGTGTGATGCCTTCACCTTGTCCTTTGGCTCAGGATTGCTTCGAGTGTTCATAATCTTTTATGGTTTTGTACACATTTTAGGAATTTTTTTCATTCTGCAAAAATGTTATTGGAATTTTGCTTTGAATCTATAGACTTCTTTGCATAGTATGGACCCTCTTTCAATCCATGGAAACTGAATATCTTTCCATTAATTTGTACCTAAATGTATTATCAAATGTACTAATTCTTTCGTCAGCTATGTTTAATTTACTACTTATTTATTGATCTTTAAATGTAAGGGATTGTAATTTTCTAACATTTTCTTAGCTCTTTTTTCATGTTAATCTGTTAGTTTACAATCTATTGGGTATTTTATAGATGCACTTTGAAAATCTTTTTTTTTTCTTATTTCAAAGGTGTTTTATTATTTTTTTTTAAATTATACTTTAAGTTCTGAGATACCTGTGCAGCTGAGGCAGGATTGTTACATAGTATACACATGCCATGGTGGTTTGCTGCATCCATTCCCCCCATCACCTATATTAGCTATTTCTCCTAATGTTATCACTCCCCAGTCCCTCATCCCCAGCTATCCCTCCCCTAGCCTCCTCACCCCACAACAGGCCCCAGTGTGTGTGATATTGCCTTCTCTGTGTCCATGTTTTCTCATTGTTCAACACTCACTCATGAGTGAGAACATGTGGTGTTTGGTTTTCTGTTCTCGTGTCAGTTTGCTGAGAATGATGGTTTCCAGCTTCATCCATGTTCCTGCAAAAGACATGAACTCATCCTTTTTTATGGCTGCATAGTATTCCCTGGTGTATATGTGCCACATTTTCTTTATCCAGTCTTTCATTGATTTGCATTTGGGTTGGTTCCGAGTCTTTGCTATTGTAAACAGTGCCATAATGAACATACACATGCATGTGTCTTTATAATAGGATGATTTATAATCCTTTGGGTATATACCTAGTAATGGGATTGCTGGGTCAAATGGTATTTCTGTTTCTAGATCTAGTGCCAGTTTTCAAAGGGAATGCTTCCAGCTTTTTCCCATTCAGTATGATATTGGCTGTGGGTCTGTCATAAATAGCTTCTATTATTTTGTGATACATTCCATCAATACCTAGTTTATTGAGAGTTTTTAGCATAAAGAGCTGTTTGATTTTGTTGAAAGCCTTCTCTTCATCTGTTGAGATAATGATGTAGTTTTTGTCTTTGGTTCTGTTTATGTGATGGATTATGTTTATAGATATGCAGATGTTGAACCAGCCTTGCATCTCTGGGATGAAGCCAACTTGATCATGATGGATAAGCTTTTTGATGCGCTATTGGATTCAGTTTGCTAGTATTTTATTGAAGATTTTTGCATCAATGTTCATCATGGATATTGGCCTGAAATTTTCTTTTTTAGTTGTGTCTCTGCCAGCTTTTGGTGTCAGGACGATGTTGGCCTCATAAAATGGGTTAGGGAGGATTTTCTCTTTTTGTATTGTTTGGAATAGTTTCAGAAGGAATGGTACCAGCTCCTCTTTGTACATCTGGTAGGATTCAGCTGTGAACTGTCTGGTTCTGGACTTTTTTAGTTGGTAGGCTATTAATTGCTGCCTCAAATTCAGACTTTGTTATTGGTCTACTCAGGGATTCAACTTTTTCCTGGTTTAGTCTTGGGAGGGTGTAAGTGTCCAGGAATTTAGCCATTTCTTCTAGATTTACTAGTTTATGTGCATAGAGGTGTTTTTAGTAATCTCTGATGGTAGTTTGTATTTCTGTGGAATCGGTGGCGATATCCCCTTTATCATTTCTTATTGCATCTATTTGATTCTTCTCTCTTTTCCTTTTATTATTCTGGCTAGCAGTCTATTTTGTTGATCTTTAAAAAAAAACAGCCCTTGAATTCATTGTTTTGAAGGTTTTTTTGTCTCTATCTCCTTCAGTTCTGCTCTATTCTTAGTTATTTCTTGTCTTCTGCTAGCTTTTGAATTTGTTTGATCTCGCTCCTCTAGTTCTTTTAATTGTGATGATAGGGTGTCAATTTTAGATCTTTCCTTGCTTCTCATGTGGGCACTTGGTGCTATAAATTTCCCTCTAGATACTGCTTTAAATGAGTTCCAGAGATTCTGGTATGCTGTGTCTTCACTCTAATTGGTTCCAAAGAACATCTTTATTTCTGTCTTCATTTCCTTATTCATGCAGTAGTCATTCAGGAGCAGGTTCTTCAGTTTCCTTGTACTTGTGTGGTTTTGAGTGAGTTTCTTAATCCTGAGTTCTAATTTTACTGGACTGTGGTCTGATAGACTGTTTTTAATGATTTCTGTTCTTTTGCATTTGCCAAGGCATGATTTACTTCCAATTATGTGGTCAATTTTAGAGTAAGTGTGATGTGGTGCTGAGAAGAATGTATATTCTGTGGATTTGGGGTGGAGAGTTCTGTGGATGTCTATTCGGTCTGCTTGGTCCAGATCTGAGTTTAAGTCCTGAATATCCTTGTTAAATTTCTGTCTCGTTGCTCTGTCTAATACTGACAGTGGAGTGTAAAAGACTCCCACTATTATTGTGTGGGAGTCTAAGCTTCTTTGTAGGTCATTAAGAACTTGCTTTATGTATCCAGGTGCTCCTGTATTGGGTGCATATATATTTATGATAGTTAGCTCTTCTTCTTGCATCAATTCCTTTATCATTACATAATGTTCTTCTTTGTCTGTTTTGTTCTTTCTTGGTTTAAAGTCCATTTTATCAGAGACTAGGATTGCAACCCCTGCATTTTTTTTGCTCTCCATTTGCTTGGTAAATCTTTCTCTATCCCTTTATTTCAAGTCTATGTGTCTTTGCATGTGAGATTGGTCTCCAGAATACAGCACATCGATGGGTCTTGACTCTATCCAATTTGCCAGTCTGTGTTTTTTCACTGGGTCATTTAGCACATTTATATTTAAGGTTAATATTGTTATGTGTGAATTTGATCCTATCATTTTGATACTAGCTGGTTGTTTTATTCATTAGTTGATGCAGTTTCTTCACTGTGTCAATGGTCTTTACCATTTGGTCTGTTTTGGCAGTGGCTGGTACTGGTTGTTCCTTTCCATGTTTATTGCTTCCTTCAGGATCTCTTTTAAGGAAGGTCTGGTGGTGATGAAATCTCTCAGCAATTGCTTATCCATAAAGGATTTTATTTCTCCTCCACTTATGAAGCTTAGTTTGGTTGGATATGAAATTCTGGATTGAAAGTTCTTTTCTTTAAAGATGTTGAAAATTGGCCCCCACTCTCTTCTGGCTTGTAGGGTTTCTGCTGAGAGATCTGCTGTGAGTCTGATGGGCTTCCCTTTGTGGGTAACCTGACCTTTTTCTCTGGCTGCCCTTAGCATTTTTTTCTTTCATTTCAACCCTGGTGAATCTGATGACTATGTGTCTTGGGGTTGCTCTTCTTGGGGAATATCTTTGTTGTAGTCTCTGTTTTTCCTGGATTTGAATGTTGGCCTGCCTTGCTAGGTTGGGGAAGTTCTCCTGGATAATATCCTGAAGAGTATCTTCTCACTTGTATTAATTCTCCCCATCACATTCAGGTACACTGATCAAACATGGATTAGGTCTTTTCACGTAATCCCATATTTCTTGGAGGTTTCGTTCATTTTTTTTCACTCTTTTTTCTTTAGTCTTGCCTTCTTGTTTTATTTCATTGAATTGATCTTCAGTCTCTGATATCCTTTCTTCTGCTTGATCAATTCAGCTATTAAAACTTGTGTATGCTTCACAAAGTTCTCTTGCTATGTTTTTCAGCTCTATCAAGTTGTTTATGTTCTTCTCTAGGCTGGTTATTCTAGTTAGCATTTCGTCTAACCTTTTTCAAGATTCTTAGTTTCTTTGCCTTTGGTTAGAACATGTTCCCTTAGCTCAGAGAGGTTTGTTATTACCTACTTTCTGAAGCCTGCTTCTTTCAATTTGTCAAACTTATTCTTCATCTAGTTTTGTTGCCTTGCTGGTGAGGAATTGTTATCCCTTGGAAGAGGAGAGGCATTCTGGTTTTTGGTGATTTCAACCTTTTTGTGCTGGTTTCTTCCCATCTTCATGGATTTATCTACTTTTGATCTTTGAAGTTGGTGACTTTCAGATGGGGTCTCTGAATGGATATCCTTTTTGTTGATGTTGAAGCTATTTCTTTCTGTTTTTAGTTTTCCTTCTAACAGTCAGGCCCCTTTGCTGCAGGACTGCTGGAGGTTCACTCCAGATCCTGCTTGCCTAGGAATCACCTGCAGAGGCTGCAGAACAGCAAGGATTTCTGCCTGTTCCTTCCTCTGTTAGCTTCATCCCAGAAGGGTAGCTGCCAGATGTCAGCCAGAATTCTCCTATATGAGGTGCCTCTTTGGATATACAGGGGTCATGGAGCCACTTCAGGAGGCAGTATGTCCCTTATCAGAGCTCATAGTGCTATGCTGGGAGCTCTGTTTCTCCCTTCAGAGCTGCTGGGCAGGGATATTTAAGTCTGCTGCAGTGGAACTCACAACAACCCCTTTTCCCAGGTGCTCTGTCCTGGGAAGGTGGGGCTTTATTTGTAAGTTCCTGATGGGCTGCTGCCTTTTTTCAGAGATGCCTTGCCCAGGTAAAAGGGAGTCTAGGCACAGTCTGCCTGCAGAGGTGTTGCTGAGCTGCCACAGGCTCTGCCCTGCTACTGTGTAAACTTCCTTGCAATTTTGTTTACACAGGCAAGGTTAGAAATGCCTCAATAATGGCTGAGGCCCCTGTTCACCCTCCAGCTCACCAAGTTCGACTGTCCCAGGTCGAGCTCAAACTGCTGTGCTGGCTGAGAAAATCTCAAGCCAGTGAGTTTCAGTTTGCTGGTCTTTGTGGGAGTGGGACCCACCGATCCAGGTCACTTGGTTCCCTGCCTTCAGTCACCTTTTTTTCAGGGTAATGGGCAATTCTGTCTCACAGGTGTTCAGGTGCTGGCTAAAATGGCTGCCCAGTTTCTTGATGGAAACCCATGGCACTGGCTTAAACAGCCACCCAGTGCTGTAAACCCACAGCACTGGAGTTGTTGGCACCGGTGAGAATCTCCTGGTCTGTATGCTGTAAAGACCGTGGGAAAAGTGCAGTGTCTTGAGCTGGAGTGCCAGAGTGCCTGGAAAAGTCCCTGATGGCCTCCCTTGGGTAAGAAGGGGGTTCCTTTGGCTCCTCACCCTTCTCAGGTGAGGCAGTTTCCCACGCTGTCTCAGATTGCCCTCCTTGGGCTACGTACGCCCACTGTCCAACCAGTCCCATTGAGATGAACCTGGTACCTTGGTTGGAAATGTGGAGATCATTTGCCTTCTACATTGCGCTTGCTGGGAACAGTGCTCCGGAGCTGTTCCTATTTGGCCATCTTGGTGGAAGCCCCATGTCGCCCTTTGAAAATCTTAAACCGATTTACTTTAAAGCGGTTTCAAATTACTTTAGTATTCTGAATGTTTTTCCCATGAATAATTTTTCCACTCCTGGGTATGTTGACCCTTTTCATGGCAATAAGCTTTTTTACTTGCTTCCTAATGTTTGTTTATAGCTTATTTTGTATTATTTCCTAGCATGTTCATCCATTCCTGCCAGAAGGTTACATGATGGATTCAGACCAGGATCATTGGAGAACACATCTCCAATTAGAGTGTACTCCTTCTACTTATTTTTTAAAGTTAACTGTAAAACAGCCTGAAGCAGATTCTTCAGGAGGTATCCCAGAAGAATGCACTGTTATCATAGATGACAATTCCATGCATGTTTATTGCCCCTGTAGACATTAAAGTGGAAAAAAATATAAAGGGATAAAGCTGTGATATTATCTTGACTCTGTGTAGGCCTAGGCTAATGTGTGTGTTTGTGTCTACTTTTTTAACAAAAAAGGTTAAAAAAGTAAAATAAATAATTTTTAAAATGGAAAAATGCCTGTAGAATAAGGATATAGAGAAGAAAATATTTTTGTACTGCTGTACAATGTGTTTGTGTTTTAAACTGTTATTACAAAAGAGTGAAAACAATTAAAATGTTTATAGAATAAAAAAGTTACAGTAAGCCTACTTATTATTGAAGAAAAAAACATTTTAGTAAATTTAGTGGAGCCTAACTGTACAGTGTTTATAAAGTCTATAGTAGTGTACATTAATGTCCTAAGCCTTTACATTCACTTACCACTCACTCCCTGACTCACCCAGAGCAACTTCCAGTCCTGCAAGCCCCATTCATGTTATGTGCCCTATATAGGTGTACCTTTTCTAAAATATTTTACAGTGTATTTTCACTGTACCTTTTCTATGTTTAGATATATTTAGATACACAAAAACTTAGAGTTGTGTTAAAATTGGCTACTGTATTCAGTAGAGTCACATACTGGAGCCTAGGAGCAATAGGCTATACCATATAATCTAGGGGTATATTGGGCTGTGCCATCTAGGTTTGTGTAAGTACACTCCATGACGTTTGCATGACATAATTGCCTAATGACTCATTTCTCAGAATGTATCTTCATGTTAAGCAAAACATGACAGTCTATGTAGGAAAGACTGATACCTTCTATCTTCTATCTACCTCTATGATCTGTGATATCATTATCTCTCACCTAGCTTACTGAAATGGTCTTGTAGTTGGCCTTCCTTCTTCTGTCCTTGAGTTTATTCCCAACACCGCTTTCAGAATAATAAGTTTAAAACATAAGCCAGATCATATCATTTTTCTGCTTTAAAGCCTTTCGATGGCTTCCAAACTCACTAGCGTATAAACAGGAAGGCAAGTACAATGACTCGCCCTGTAATGCCTGTGTTTTGGAGGCTGAAGCAAGAGGACCATTTGAGCCTAGGAGTTTGAGATCAGCCTGAGCAATTAGTGAGACACCAGTTCCAAAAAAAATTAAAAACAAAAACAAGCAAACAAAAAGAACCTGAATGCCTGTGTCAACTCCATCTTGACCTAAACCATAACATTTTAATTATTATAATCTAGCATTCCATTTCTATTCTGAAATTTCTCTTATTACTATGGGAAAATTCCTCTCGCTAATTCTTCTCACACCAATCTATTTCTGTTCCTCAAATGAGCCAAGGAACATTCCATCACTGACCTTTACTCTTCACCTTTCCTTTGCCTAGGCTTCTTGCACTCCCAGTATTCATGTAGTTTATCAACTTACATTTTAAGAAGCATTTCCTCAGTGAAACCTTTTTGAAGTAATTTATCTGAAGTTGCAATTTATCTTACCCTAACACTTTTTATTTGTTTTCCAGGTATTATTCCTCACGTTAGCATGTATTACTATCAAAAATACTACCTATTTTACTTACTAGCTTAGTTTAATTTATTTCTTCTCAGTTAAAATGTAAACCACATGAGAATGAGTATTTCTCTTTAGTTTATTTACTTCTGTTTCTGTAGCACTTAGTAGAGTGCCAAGCAAAACACAATCAAACAAATAAAACACCCAACACAAATTTTAATAAATGTTCAAATTTTAATCAAAATTTTAGTATTTGTTGTGTTAAGGTATTATTTTTCAAAATTTCCACCTGGAACGATAAAAAAATTCTGAAACTAGATACTGGTGATTGTTAATAAAAAGGTAAATTTTATCTTATGTGTACCAAAATAAAACGTGTTCTTGAAAAACACGACTCATACAAATATAAAACAAACATGTATCAAGCGTATTATTTTGCTTATTAATTAATGAGGGAGATTGTAAAAAAGTTTCAACTGATTCATTTGAGAAGACATATATATATATATATATATATATATATATATATATATATACACACACACACACACACAATATATGCAATTAATAAATGTTAGAATAAGATTTTTGGATGAAATACAAAATTAAATATCCAATGAGATCTACATGTAATAACCTTTCAGGTTATCTTGGTCAGAATAAATTTATACCTTCATAGGAAGAAAATTTAATTGGATGTGACAATAGTTTTGAGCTAATTAAGGAATACAGTCCATTTCATTCAAAACTAATTATTTCTAACATTTCTATTTATCAGATGAAACAACAAATTCTATTGTTTTCCAGGAGATTCCTGAGAAACCTCAAAGTTAACTTTTGGTTTTGAAAGCTATTGTGAAAATTTTGTTTTAGTTTTTCTTAATTTAGGATTGAAATTTGAGAGTCAAAAATCAAGTTATCAGAGGTTTGTAATGTGATTAAGATTGGATCATGGTGAAATACATACCTTGCTGCCCTGGAGACTATGGTCTTGACAGAGAACCACCTGAGGCTCACATGTGGGTTTTGTAATAAGAGGGAGATGTATTTCATTTTTTTTTTCCAGACACTAGTTTGTCTGCACACACATCTTTAACCCAGGATCTCAGGGGTAAACAAATAAGATCTACTGAGGCAATCAATTTTGTACCTTTAAAAGTTTTATTTTCTGTAGTGGTGACATCCTTCCCTTCTATCTTCCTTTACTTTTCCCAGTATTATGCTCTGATCTGTGTTACTCTTATCTTGTGTATTTGGACAGATTGGAATATACCACAGGTGGGAAGTGGGAAGGGAGGAGAGAAACCCAAAACAGTGTTCTTGCTTAGAGAGAGAGAGAAAAAAATATTGTTTAAACAAAGGGACAATAAAATATCTTAAGATAAACATGGAAGAGGGCAATGTGACTTTAAAGAAACAGGATATTCATGAGCAAAGAAAAAATTATTTTAATACTTGAGGGCATGTTATATAGTTAACATAAAGAAGAAACAATTATACTGGAAAAATCTGGAAACTGCTAATGAACACATTATGTAGAAGGTAAAGAATAATCTTTTACTATCCTTTGTTAAGGCTCTAAGACCAGTTTAACAAAGATAAAGTGTTAATATAATGTTACTATTATTATAACTGACAGCTAAAGTTTCACTCTTCTTAAAAAACAGATACAGTTATAGTTCTCTGTCATTAATGCTTCTAGTATAATTTTACTGCTCCTAGAAACTAATGGTTAACATAAGTTAATTTTCTTAAAATTCCTATTTATAGAGTAAACTAAAAGGCAGAGAAGTAAAATGCATCACATACAAGCATGTTCGGAAGCTAATAAAGCTTATAAATACAGCCACTTTCTACAGCCACATCTTCTTACCCTTCTTAAAGTGGTAAAAATGAGAAACATATTCATTAGAATAGCTCAACAGTATTGCCACTCTATAGCACATAAAACTAAGAAGCAAAAGTATATAATACTAAATTTATGCTTAATCATCTATGATTCAGTATTCTACATTAGGTAATTGTTAAGTATGGAAAGATTATCCATTAATTATGTTAATATTAGACAAAGATTTTAAATTACCAAGTAACTATTCAAGCTAAGAAATACAAAACAAAACATAATCACTATTATATTTAAAAATCTATCAGTTTTGATTCAATTTAGATGAATACAAATTTACATCTTTCATAAGTTTAAACCTTTTGTAGGTATGTCAGTTCATTTGATCAGAAAACCAGTAAAAGCAATGCAGATTCACTAATCACTTCAGGAGGAAACAAACGTAAATCTTTAAAAAAACAATATGTACTTTGCATTGTGATTAACATTGATAAATCAGAGAAAAATACATATAATTATTTTCTCAAATTAAATGATTATTCAATGTGATTTGATAAAGATTCACATTTTTCACTTAGATTTTTACAATGTATTTGAACTAACAATATCTGTAAAAAAATTATTTTTGTACAGAGGATTAGAACTTTTAAAGTATAAAAAGACAAGTTTATTTTAGTAAATTTATCTATATTTACTTATTTGTTCTCTATAACCAATCAAAACAGAACTATGTTAATTTAAGAGACATTTTACTTAAACTAGTAACACATGCCAGAGGTAGAAAAATAGTTCAAATTTGTCAAAGAGTTGTAAATATTTTAGTGAATTACAGAAACACAAATAAAACACAGATATAAATAGAGTGAACTCAACTTCAGTTCTACAGCTTCAACCACAGATCAAAAGTAAGAAGAGAACCACAAAACTTGCCAGTTTGGAAATTAAGTTGTTCTCTTTCCAAATGGGCACAAAATGTTAGTTGTTTTGAGCTCACAAACAGAAAAACAAAGACAGATAAGACAGACTAATAATCCAAATTATCTGGCATATTTCACTTAACACAGGCCAGATTATTATTCATAAAACAGAGACTACTAAATGTCAGACAACAAAATCAAATTTCTACCCAATGCTACTACCGATGGGGAATAAATCAACAATATGTGAATCAGAAACAACAACAGAAACACCAGTGAGGGAAAACCAAAAAGCCTAGAGTGTCAGAAAAGATAAAGTTGATTGCCACTTGAGATTCACTCCAGAGGCAAGAAAGCATGTCTGAATTTAAACAGTCATGATATGCATGTCTCCTATGACATAGTTTACTCGGCTGTGTTGTGAGCCCACTTAGGCATCACAGTGAATGATCTCCAAAACAAACAATTTTCAAAAGTTGAAAAACACGATTCCCATCTAATGTAAAATGAACACATATCAAGGTTTTTGTTTAACTTATTAATTTATAAGAAAACCAGTGAGCATTATGACTAGTTGAAAGATTCCTTTTAAATCAGGCATTTAAAAACGTTAGAATAATATTTCTGGATTGGATATGAAACTGTTTGATCTGGTTTGGCTGTGTCCTAACCCAAAATATTTTCTTGAATTAATCCCCATAATCCCTACCTGTCCAGAAAAGGTGCAGATAATTGGATCATGGAGACAGTCCCCACATGCTGCTCTTCTATTTGTGAGTGAGTCTCAAAAGAGCTGATGGTTTTATAAGCATCTGGCATTGACCTTGCTTGCATTCACTCCGTCCTGCTGCCCTGTGAACAAGATGCCTGCTGCTTCTCCTTTGCCTTCCACCATGATTGTAAGTTTCCTGATGCCTCCCCAGCAATGCAGAACTGGGAATCAATGAAATCTTTTTTCCTTTATAAATTACCCAGTCTTGGGTATTTCTTCAGAGCAGTGTGAGAATGGACTGACATGCTGGTTGTGTACAACAGGTTTGCATAATCTTTAGTGGTATCTGTTTAACTGGATACAAAATTTTTTCTTCTCTTTCAAACAAAAATATATAAACTACTTGCCCCTGCAGAGTTGAACATCGCATAGTCAAAAAGACGGCCAAGACTAGCAGTATACTGAAAGAAAACCAATAATCTTTTTGACTGTTTTAGGTTTTGAACATTATTTTGACAGTTGAATAAATGATATAATAAATTTTGGAATTTCAATGGGCTTCTATTTACTTACATTGACCTTAATTGTCTGTATATTTACCACTGGCTTCTCATTCACATAGCTTTAGATGCTAATTAGCACTCTGAATGACAAAACCTTACATGAAAAGAAAAAGAAATACAGGAGTGTTAAAGTATATTTGAAACTCTATGGTAGTGTGATAGAGTAACATATTTTATAATATTATTACTTCATTAAACCATCTATACATTTGTTTCTAAAGTCAATTAAGCTTGTGTTTAGGAATGCCTTAATAGTTTGTCTGGATTACCACCTGGTTTTTTTTTTTTGTCATTTGGATATAACAAAACAAATGAATTTGATAGAAAATTGTATCACAGGACATATTAGAATTGTAGTTATGAGTCCTGTTTTATTAAAATTGCAAGAGTTTTATTTCCAGAGTAGCTTTCTCCTATAGTAACTTACCTTCAGGGCTTTCACTTAAATAACTATAGCTGATATAAAATACCAATGAAATTTTATGCAAGGATTAGATAAAATAAATTATTCCAGATGATTATAGTTTTCAAATGGCCTATTCTTAACATATGAATATTTACTCTTTATCACTATATCATTTGTATTGATATTATCATTATATGACATGTTAAGTAATAATTTAGTTCAATTTATTGAACACTACTTCTATTAATGTTCTCTAATATACATTTAATTCTAACATCAGCAAATATTATATATTATGATGTTTGAAGATGTCTCTAGTCAATGCAATGAATTTCTTTCTTTATCCAATTTCCTCTTATCCTTGGTCTTAATGGAAATATCACAATAATGTTTTTATGTTTTTGCTCTACTCTTCAATACAATGTTAAATTACATACATGTTTCCAACATTCTGATTGCTATCTAACCTATAATTGTTTTCCAGTTAATAGGCCCTCACTCTACCCTGTGAATAAATAGGGAATACAGTAGTCAGACTACTGCTGTATCACTTCTTTTAGGACAGATTTTCCATGCTTTGTAATAATACTTATCCTCATCAAAAGTGTATCCAATTTTGTTTTACTTCTTCAGATAATCTGTTTTCAAGAAGATGTGTTAGTGGATGTTAACATATTAACCTATTACCCAGTTAAATACATAAACACACACACATATATGTCTCCCTCTGTTGCCAGGGCTGGAGTGCCATGGTGCAATCACTGCAACCTTGATCTAGGATCAAGTAATCTTCCTGCCTCAACCTCTCAAGTAACTGAGGTTACAGGTGTGAGTCACCATGCCTGGCTCACATATTTTTCATAAAGTCTCCTTTGTCTTAAAGGAAAGCTATGTCTGTCATAGAAATCCTGGTGTATTATTTCCTAGTACTGTGGTAACAAATTACCACAAACTGGGTGGCTTAAAATAAAAGAAATGTATTCTCTCACATTTCTGGAAGCTGGAAAGTATCAGCAGCCCCATGCTCTCTTTGAGATCTCTAGAGAAAAATCTTTTCCATGCCTTCTTTAACTTCTGATGTTGTCAGCAATTCTTGGTGCTTTGTAGCTTATAGATGAATCACTTCATTCTCTCCTTGAATCATTACCTGGCTTTCACTCTGTGTATCTTCTGTCTGTCTTTTCTTATAAGGATACCAGCCATGTAGGATTAGGATCCAGGCTAATTCAGTGTGACCCTATCTTAACTTGATGACACCTGCAAAGACCCTATTTCCAAATTAGGTTACATTCAACAGCTACCAGGAGTTAGGACTTTGACGTATCTTTTGGGAGGACATAATTCAACCCACACTACCAGGTGTTATGCCACAATCTTTCAATTCCTTCCAGATAGTTAGAAAGGTTCTAGCCCCAAATATTGGGAAGCATGCAGTTTACATTGCCCATCAATTAGACTTTTCACGCTGTGAGGTTATTATCCTTTTACATATTTTCTGTTTGAATGTAGACATACTTGGCCTTTGCTCACAATACTACAGCCTGAATAGTGAAGGGAAATTAAAGGAAGTATACTAGACTGCTTCACGCATCATCTGAAAGTTGTCAGGTAAATTCTGACTCCAAAATTTTGCTTTAGAGTTAGTGACTAGAAGTAAAATAAACATGATTTGATTTGCAGTTGGCCCATTACACTTACGACATTAGAGCAGGAGAAAAATATCATTGGGAAGCATAAACTAAGGAAACTTAATATAGAACTCATTGATGCAGTCTTAGGAGAAACTTTTTCAAATAATAAGTGTATTTTATTGCTGCTTTTAACATTTCCTACATTTTCAGCAGTCTTTGCATATAAATATTAACTGTATCTTAGAGAGTAATTTGTATGCAAATATATGAATATTAAATATCACGTGATTATAAAACTATTAGATACTGTTTATAAAGCTACAGGAAAAACTAATTTGGTCCCTCCTAATTCACATTTTTGATAATTCAGCAAGGGTTCAGCTTAATTTTACCTTTGCTTTATGAGAACATAATTTGCTAAGCATATTTATCTTATGAAGAAATTGAACTGCTTATGTGACAAATTGTACACATATTCCATGTAGCCTAAAAACATTTATATATTATTAATTGAAATAGTAACTATAAATCATTCTTAGCTGTGAGTTAAATCAAGTTGTTAAAGTTCCACTTCTCTAAGAGACTCTCTTCAGTTTAAGGCTGAAATAGCGTGGTAGAGGATGCTATAAAAAGACATTTCCATTTAAGAAAAAGCTTTTTAACCTATAATTTTATTTATTCAAATAGATGTGTCCTTTTTTTAGATGAAGTAACTTAGAACGTAACGTTTCTTTTATTAGATATTGTTCCTGATTGTTAATCTGTTCACATTCTGAGGTAGAAAATTTGAGTCAGTTGATATTAAGATTGATTGTTTCTGTAACTGAGTGAAAGGTGGCACCTAGAAAAACAAAGAGTTTTTCTCATACAATGTGGTGCTGAGTACAGTTTCATTTGTTATTATGGAAATAATCAGGTAACTTCACCAGATTGGATTCTTTTGGTACAATGTAGATACTGAAGATGTACATGTCATATTATACTACAAGATTTAGGAGACTGGGGTAATCTGCCTGAATCTATTGCTGAAGTTCAGAGGAAAAATCCTAAGACATTTTAACTTTGTAATATGAATCCTCAATGAGTCAAATACCTAGTGGTTGTTATTGAGAGTAATGGAGAGAATTCATGCACCAAAATGCTTCAACAAAAACTGAGTACGCCCTTCAGATATTTCAGAGAAGAACAGCCCTCTGATTAAGAATCAGCCCTCCTGATTGAGTTAAGTTCTCATTTAGACTTAAGTTTAATTAGTGAGGACAATTTTAGCACAGGGTTAGCTCTAAGAAGAGAAAGATCATTGCTATACGACTATACTTGATTTTGCATAGATTTCTGTGGCTCCAAGTGATCCTTCCAATTTATAAAAACAGTTTTCCTAAAAGATTGAAATATTATATAAATTGAGAAAAGTGTTATATATTTTGGTAATTTTACCTTGATATTTGCATATCAATGGTGATATTATGTAAGGATTATAAGGACTGGTGTATGGGATGGCTGCTTCTGAAAACGTCAGAGGGTACCCACAGAAAATGAGAAGCAAAAGTTTTTCAATGACCACCTCAGAACATGGGGAAAGTAAAAGAACTAGAAAACCTCTATGGAGCTCTAAAGGGCTTCTTATCTTCTACAGTCTCAAGATAGATGAAGATGAGTGTGATTTTAAAAGCTATAAAGTTATAGCATCAACTAGAGGCAGAATTCCATCACATCTCTTCTCACTTACACTAATGTATGATTTGAAGAAGTTGGAGCCTGAGATGCAGGGTCATTTGAGTTAAAGCAGAAAAGACCAAGAACTTGAGATCTCCAAATCATCCAAAACCTCTGTATTTACAGAAGCATCTCCTCCTTAACTGAGAGAACCAGCCTAATCCTCCTAAAAACCTTTGACTTTGGCAGTTGCTCCAATGGATGCCTGATTCTCATAAAAATTCAACATTACAACTTCTTGTGACCAATAACAAGAGATTTTTTAATTCCAAAATAGCTCAAATAGAGAACTAAAAAGATTCAGTGTGGGAAAAGATAACCATTGCCCAAAAAGAGTTGCAGAAATTTAGTAATGTAAATGTAATGTTCACCTTGCCTTGAAATGTAATGTTGGTAAGGTAAGGTGACCTTGGTAAGATAAAGTAACCTTGGTAAGGTAAGGTGAGCATGCCTGGGAACAGGGACTCAGACCCCTCAGGGATTATTATAGTTTGCCTCTGAATTGAAGTTAATTCTTAGAGACCCCAAAGCCCACTAAAGTCCACTAGTCAGAATGAGTGGGATTGGAGGTCAGTAAAAAGATGGATATGTGATCTGATTCATCTCACAAGTCATCCATTGGAATCATAACCACATACTGTGGTTCTTTCCTTGGTCGTAGGTTATACACTTAGTAACTGGAAGAATCTGTAGGTTAATTTCAGTGAAGTGAAGGTTATAATGGCATCATTGTGTTAAGTGGAAGCCATTATGACACATCTGTAAATACAATAATAAACAAAAAGACAATACTCTGTTCCAGGGAATTGGTAGAGATCAACTCCATTATCAAACACTTGGAAAATTCAAGAGTGATAATTCTTTCTGGACCTCCCATTCATTTACATTTTTAGTTGATATAACATCCATGTAGGCCTTCCAAAATGAACAACTATATATTATTGCAAACCTGATCAGGAGATTTTACCAATCACAACTGAGGTGGAAAAATAGAGTTTTTAGTGGGAAAAATATATTCCAAGACACCTATGTTGCTTTCTTTAGGATTCTTATTAACAGATATCCTCCCAGTCAGAAACAGCAGAATGCCTTGGCTGTCCCACCTAAGGATATGTCAACTTTTCTGCTCCTGGTCATCATGTAATTCAGAGGGACCTGATTATCCTCTATTCCTTTAAATATTAGGCTGGTTCATTTTATTGATGACATTAGGCTAATTTGACCAGCATCATGATGTAGTAAACTCTCTAGCTGCCTTAGTAAGACACAAGCATGCTAGAAAATGTGAGGTGAATCTTGAAAGAGTTAAGCAGACTACCACATCTGTGCAGTTTCTAGGTAAAAGTGGTATGTTGGAATATCTCTTCTAATGGGAGAAGCAATTGATATCTTACTCTATGTGGAATGAAACTTAATGTTTGGGTTTTTAGGATAATTGGAGAAAACACACACCGTATTTGGGCTTGACCCATTTACGGTACTTGAGCCAGTTTAGCAAGTACCATAGGTAAACAAAGGACTTTACAGCAGACAAAGGTTGCAGTGTAAGTTGCAGTGCCATTCAGGCTTTATTGTTTACCACACTCAATAGCAATGAAAGTGGCCGAGGCAGAGATGTTATATGGAGCATCTGGTAAGTTATCATGGTATCAAAGTGTAGGAATTTGAACTATGGACATGCTCTTTTCTTCACATCTCTTATTTGCTGTAGCACCTTGGTAGAGACTGGCTATGGGCCCCAAGTGACTAATTCAAGTCATTTGTCCTTCACAACCTGGGCATTACCTAATCACATAATGCTAAAGTTGCACTGAGCAGCAGGCTTGCTTAAATGAAAATATTTGTTAAAAGAGCAAATACATATTACTTTTATCATTTTTAAAACATTTTCATTTTCCTTTTATGACACCTTGTTCTGATTCATAAATTTCTTTAATTGAAAGAAAATAAGGTAAAAGAAAACCATCAAGAAAATTCAACTTTCTGAAGAGTGTATAGATATTCTAAAATATTAATTCATGTAGTATCAAGATGAATAAATAGCCTAATGGCTCCACCAAATACCAAATAATGATCCAGAAAAATAACTGTGGTTTAATTCAAGTGTCCTTTGCTATGTATTTTCTTCTCTTTGGTAATTGCATATACAGAACTACCTTATTTGACAGTTTTATCTATTCACTCATTATCCATTTGTTGATGAATTGATAGATATAAGTATAGATATAAAATGTGAAGTATGCAAAGTGCAGATTTTAAATGGTTATGATATTGAATATATAGGCTAGTAGGCAAAATGCTTACAATTTCACTAATTCAGTGTCTTCACTTCTATATAGGGATAAGTTAATAATATAAAAGGGAGATAAATATTAATGTTAGTTACTTATAAGCTTAGTACATTTTATCCAAACTAAACAAATTTTCTTTCTGAAAGTTGAATAATATGCACTGTGTTTACTGCCATTATGATGATTAATTGGATTAATAATGCTTAACACATTTTAACAATATTTAAAACTATTTAATGGAATCCATATTAATTTAACAATGTAGGTGTTCTATCAACCAGGAAGAAAAGATGTTAAATGATCCCGGGTTAATTAACTTTCAATGCTTAACCAGTCTTATGTAGTCTTTTGATCACAGAAGCATAAAAATGAATTTTTAAAGGTTTAGTTATTCTCAGCTTTAAGAAGACTAAAGACGATAACCCTCATTTAATGAAGCTTAACTAAGTTTAATGGAGCTTGAAATTTTTAATGAAATTTAAGCTTAAGACCCCCTTTAGATTTCAGATTATGAAGATTTCACTTAATATTTGTAAAGTACCTTAATTCCTGAAGCAATTATGAACACAATGAAATATGATCTGTATGATAAGTAAAGACAACTTCTAAAAGATGCAAACGTTTTCTGGACTGAAGGGAAACAGAAAAATCAAGGAACTGAAATTGTAAATATTCCAATTAAAAAGCAGGTAATATAATAGGTTCTTAGAATTTGAAGAGTCTTTTCTTTCACACGAACTGGTCTTCTACCTAAGGCAAGATCCCTCTCTATGCTGTTCCTAAAATACTGTCACTTTGCTTTGACCACAAGTTCTCTTGGAATCCATCTATCTGAAAATGTTTTCATTTTTCCTTCCTTTTTAAAAGATTTTTTTTGCTGAATATAGAATTCTAAGTTTATAGTTGCTTTGCTGCTGTTGATAGTGGGGATGGTAGTAGTAGGTAGCGTTTTTTGCTTTTTAACCACGTTGAAAATGTCATAATTTCTGGCATGCCTTGCCCCTAGTGAGAAGTCACTTACTTTGTTTCCTTGTATGTAAAGTAATGTTTTCCCTGTGGATATTTTTAGAATTTATAGTGAATTTTCAGCAGTATGACTGTGATATACCTATGTGTGATTTTTTTGCTTTATTCTTTTTGAGATTTGCTAAAAATCTTAATCTTGTCTTTCATGAAATTTGGAAAATGTGTAGCCATTATTTATTTAAATACATTCTGTCATGTTATTGTTACTTCTCTCCTCAGGGACTCTAATAGTAGACTGCTTACATTAGACTGATTGTTTGATTTAATTTGTGTTGTTTCCTTGTCTTGCTTTTCCGCCCTACCTTTTGGCGCTATTATCAGCAAAACAGGTAATGGTGGTGAGGCAGTAGAGATTATTGTTAGGGCAAGCAAACTATTCTTTTATTTGAGTATCTTTAAGACTACAGTTATTTCTGCCTGCCCCAACCTTGACTAGTAGCTTAGCTGGCCTTTACTGAGCAAGTCAATTTCTTATATTTTTTTGGCAGCCTTTCTTCTTTGCCTATACCCAACCCAGAAGTTGCCCCAGAACTGCTCTGAGACATGTTGGTTACTTATGAGTCATCTCTCTTTGGAATTCAGCTCATGAAGACTTTCTTGCATTGACTTGTCTTTAATAACTTTATAGATAAGTATAAGTTTGTGTTTTATCTGAGATTCCCTTTGGGTTTCTACAGAAATGAAGGTCGTCCATATCTTTTTGCATCCTGACCAGAAATGAAATTTCCTTTTAACTGGTTCTAGTAAAGTTGTAGTCCATGAGGTTTTCCTCTTCCTATTTCTGTTCTTCTGTTTGAATCTCTGCTGCTAATAAAATGAAATTACTGAAAACTCTTTATGTTACTTTGTAAGTCACAGTATCTTGGCTCAGCCTTTTTTTTTTTTTTAATCTAAGTTGGAATCTCCCTCTGTTGCCCAGTCTGGAGTGCAGTGGTATAATCTCAACCCACCACAACCTCCACCTCCTGGGTTCAAGCAATTCTCATGCCTCAGCCTCCTGAGTAGCTAGGATTACAGGCATGTGCCACTATGCCCAGTTAATTTTTGTATTTTTTGAAGAGATGGGATTTCACCATGTTGGTCAGGCTGATGTCAAACTCCTGACCTCAAGTGATCCACCTGCCTCAGCCTCCTAAAGTGTTTCGGCTCATCTTAAACTTGTAGTTAGCTACTTTTATTGAGATAAATTTAATTCATTGTAACAGAAACCCAGTCATATTTTTACTTACCTTTATAGTGACTTATCAACCAATTAAAATATTTTTATAAAGGAAATACGTTTTTCAGAGAAAATTTAATAAATTCAGAGATTAATTTCCTCTATAGAACATAATTTCAAATAGCTTACTCACATGTACTGCCAGACTTGTGATCTTCAACCTACCTTTCCCTCTTTTT
Source organism: Plecturocebus donacophilus (assembly GCA_004027715.1). NCBI lineage: Eukaryota > Metazoa > Chordata > Mammalia > Primates > Pitheciidae > Plecturocebus > Plecturocebus donacophilus. Next base: position 3,243 of record PVKP010029925.1, on the reverse strand, counting down.
TGTTTAAACAATGTTCATCAATATTCCGTCTTCTATTACACTGCCCAATGTCCATCATATCTAAAAGATTACCACCAGTGATGATTACAAACTTTCAATGCCTAAAATTTTTCAATGTTTTTTAATGTAATTATATTAATACTAGAAATTCATATAAATTTCCTTCTATGGAAGCAAACGCCAAAAAGTAATAGTATTCTGTCCCTATCTCTTCCTATTTCTATCTCTCTCTCTCCCTTTCTTTCTTCATATTATCTGATAATTTTACTTCCTTTGTTCCAAATAGTAATTATTTCTTGTTCTCTATGTTCTGACTATAGGCTGAAAGCATTCATCCTTTCCTAACATCTTTTAAAATTTATGGTCTATAGATTTTCACGCTATTTTTGCAGGATATTTTAAATGTATAATATCTGTTATGGTTATGTGATACCTCTTACATCATTCGTAAATGCACCTTTAAAATCTGAGCACATCAAAAGGCCTGTATGTAACCACATACAGTTTTCTTAATTGAAATATTTCAGTTTTGAAACACTCATGTTTTACTTTTTAAATTTGGTATTCGTTTGGGACTTGTTAACATTTGAAAATGACCATGTGATCTTCTGTGTATTTTTTCATTAAATTAAAGGCTTTTAAATATCAAGTTACTGGTTTTTCTATCAAATATGCTCTTTTCTTTTCTAGGAGAAGGTAATTCTGGAATACTAAGGTGGGGTTCTGAAAATCAAATCCTATTCCTTAATTTTTATTTTATGTATTTATTTGATTTCTACAATCATATTTTTTAAATAAAAGAGATGAAAATTTCATTATATTTTCTTAATCCTTGATTATTAACTATGAAAATGTGAATGATATGAAATAGTTGTAACTTTCTATAGTTACATTAAGCAGAATTTCCTTAGGTAAATTCTGGCCAACTATATGAAAATACTTTACTCACCTCATCCATTTTTTTTTTTTGATACATTTGTATCCTAATTACAGCTACCAAAACAAAAAATTGTTATTAAAACATAGATAATTTTTGCATTCTTCTGATGCTTTCAGAGAGTACCAAGAAGTGATAAATTTAGAACAGAGAGATAAATGAAAGATCTGCCAAAGGACCATTTAGCTATTTAATTTGGTCTAAGCTCAGAGTCCCCAAACTAGCATTGAAAACTATGCCTGACATTTCCTCTTAATCACTTGAGAATAATTATATTAAATTAATTAATGTTCGTTTTCTCCAAAATTTCTTACTCTCATTTTCTTTATATAGTCTTTAGAATCTTCTCATCCATGGAAGGCTCACAGATTAATGAGGTACTTGCAGAATGGTTCTTTCCATTTCAAAATGTAATATAATACTGGAACTGAAGAAATGTAGAGAAACCAGGATGGGAAAGCAATTTGTAGATCAGAGTTTTTGAGTTAGGAGGAGATAGGAAGTCTTTCTATCATGAGGACTACAAAAAAATTGTAAAAGAGACAACAATTAACATGCCCTAAAATATCGAACCCCCACTGTTTCCTTATTCTTGAACTACCCATTTTCCAACAGTCTTCTTAAAAACTCTCTGAAATGAATTGAGTGACTAGAGTAGGAATTGTTATTTAAAACGTTTTCCCCTTGACCAAGATGTCAATGAACTATACTAATATAGGATTTCTTAATACTCTAGAGCAATATTGGACATATTATCATTACTAACAAACATTGTAATACTCATTCCCTTTGCCTGATAATGATCAATTTGATGTGTTAGTAAAAACTCCAACTTTAACTTAATAAAAGAAAAAATTGCACTCCCTTAACATTTTTAATAGTGAGCCTGCTATTGACATATTTCTTCAGCTTTTGTAAGTCTGAAAAAGTGTTTAACCTTCATTTTTGAAAGATAACTTCACTGGATATACCATTTTAGGTTGATAACTTTCTGTTCTTTCAGTATTTTAAAGATGTTGCTGTCTTCTGGCTTGCATTATTTCTAATGAGAAGTCAGCCATTATTTTTATTACTATTCTTCTGTACATACTATGTAGCATTGGTTTTAGACAATTTTATTGTAATGCATCCTGGTGTAGTCATTTTAAACTTTCTCGCATTTGGATTTCATGAGTTTCTTGAATTTGTTGGTTTAAAATGATCAGCAAAATTTGGAAACAAATGTGTTTTCTGACTGCTTTCCTCTTTTTTGAGACACAATTGCACATATGTTGTGTAACTTCAACTTGTCTTACAGCTCTTACATACCTTTTTCATTTGTTTAAATCATTTTGTTTTTCAATTCTTATTTTGGATAGTTTTTACTGCTGAGTTTAAGTTCATTAATATTTTCTTCTGCTTTGTTCAATTTGCTGTCAGTTTTTTCTAGTGTAATTATTGTCTAAAATATTTTTATATTTTATATCTAGAACTTTAAGGAACTCTTAAAAGTAGATTCCTTGACTGGCGCGGTGGCTCGTGCCTATAATCCCAGTACTTTGGGAGGCCAAGGTGGGTGGATCACTTGAAGTCAGGAGTTCAAGACCAGCCTGACTAATATGGTGAAACCCCTTCTTTATTAAAAATACAAAAATTAGCCTGTTGAGGTGGCGTGTGCCTGTAGTCGCAGCTACTTGGGAGGCTGAGACAGGATAATTGCTTGAATCAAGCAGCAGAGGTTGCAGTGAGCCGAGATTGCACCACTGCACTCTAGCCTGAGCAACAAATAAAAAATAAAAATATTTTTCATCTCAAAAAAATAAAAAGCAGATTTCTTATCTCTACTAAACTTACTTAAATTTTAGTCCAATTTATTGAACATATGAAATATAGTTATAATAACCATTTTAATATCATATCTACAATTTCTATTCCTGTGTTAGTTCTGGTATGTTTGAATTGTTTCATCATGTTTCTTATTGTCTTCATTATGAGTCATATTTTCTACTCTTGGGCATGCCTGGTAATTTTGACTAGATGCTGGACACCATATATTTTACTTTAGTGTAGTCTATGTATTGATATTGGCCTTTATACTCTTTTTTCCTTTATTTTTTTATTATACTTTAAGTTCTTAGGTACACGTGCAGAATGTGCAGGTTTGTTACATAGGTCTACACGTGACTTGGTCGTTTGTTGCATCCATCCCCCTGTCATCTACATTAGGTATTTCTTCTAATGTTATCCCTCCCCAATCCCCCAACCCCATGCTATCCCCCCACCCCATGCTATCCCCCCACCCCATGCTATCCCTCCCCTAACTCTCC
>PVKP010029924.1:0-28479 GCA_004027715.1 Plecturocebus donacophilus | reverse complement strand
AAAAAAAAAAAAAAAAAAAAAAAAAAAAAAAAAAAAGTGATAATGGTAGTATAGTCATATAGGAAGAAGTTCTTATGCCTATGTAGTGTATACTGAAGTACTCAGAGATGAAGTGTCACAACATCTTGGGATTTATCTTAAAATACTCCACACGCAAAAATAAAATATGGCCAAATGTTAGTAACTATTAAACCTTGGTGATAGACGTATGGGTCTTCTTAAACTTTTCCCTCTACTTTTTTGTGTGTTTGAAAATTTTCATAGTAAGTTTTTTTAAAAATGTAGTCCCCAAGTAGTCCAAGCCTCTCACTCACTCCCTCTAGTGGCTAGTGGTGGTGATCTGGGTGCAAACAGGCTGGCTGTGGCAGTCTTGAACATGCTCAACTTGTCCCCTCCACAAAACACCAGCCACTCATCAAATACTTACAAAGACACTCTCGAACTTTTTGTTTTTTTATTTGTGGCTATTGAGTTTTTAAAAATAGAAATGGAGGCAGACATCATCAGTCCCTTTAACAACTCGAATCCAGAGGAACAACTTCTGGACCCTCATGAATTTGAGAGCCACCAGCTGGGATTGCTTGTAGTAGGACAACCAGTGTCTGAGGAGGCTGGTGGGTTCTGTCCACATGCCTGCAGTTGGCAGGAAAGGTTTTCATCGGCAGCCAGTTACTTAAAAAAGAACACCATGCTGAAAGCCTCAAATCTTCCCTTTCTTTGGAGAGAATAGGTACGTGTAAGGTGGTAGGGAAGAAAAATAGATATTCTCTTATCCAGCCTCCTTTGAATCTCCCTCCAGATTAACCACTTCCTCTAAAACATCTGCTGACCCACATCCAGGGCACCTAGAAAGCCCACAGTGTGGAGGCCTTTTTCTAATTCTCCTCCAACACTTTTGCCCCTACCAGCTGAGCTGTCTGCTTACCAAGGGTCATTTCTGCTTGTTCGAAAACTCTTTTATGCCAGTTGTTCTTATTGTTATGATTAAAGTACAAACCAAGAAAACGTAAGTGTAGAACTCCCACCAGACAAAACATACAGGTCACAAAAAAGCACAGCTTGTACCTAATCAAAAGTTTGGTGGCTGGGCCTGGTGGCTCACGCCTATAATTCCAGCACTTTGGGAGGCCAAGGAGAGTGGATCACGATGTCAGGAATTCGAGACCAGCCTGGCCAACGTAGTGAAACCCCATCTCTACTAAAAATACAAAAATTAGCCGGGCATGGCGACACACGCCTGTAGTTCCAGCTACTTGGGAGGCAGAAGAATCACTTGAACCCGGAAGGTGGAGGTTGTAATGAGCCAAGATTGTGCCACTGCACTCCAGCCTGGGCAACAGAGCAAGACTCCATCTTAAAAAAAAAAAAAAAGAAGTTTGGCAATCAAGTGAACTTTTTATGTCTTCAAATAAAATATGTAAGATGTTTAAGATGTATATTTTAAGTGATTCTCAACTTCTACCAATTATATTAATAAGCCAATCAACTCTTCCATCTTGTTAGTGTTGGATCAGAGGTTTTCCACCATCCTATGATTCTCTGTCCAGATTCCAGTGAAAACCATTCAAAACCAAATCATTCAAAAAAAAAAATTTCTTCCACGGAGGAAATACACATATTCTGCCCCCCCGCCAACTCTCCGTTGATTATATCTCCTCCTGGCATTTTATTTAGGCTACTATTAAGATCCACTTGCATTTTCTGTGTGTGCGCTGGTAGTTGAGGGTAGACACTTTCCCCAGCCATCCCCTTTACACTTGACTTCAACCCTAGAGTGTGTGGGAAAGCCTCCTGACCTTCCAGATTTTCCACGGGTGATCCACACATTGGGTAATTCACACGCTCATCATCAAGGCCTAACCATGTTAGAAAATGGAAGGACAATGAAGTGCGCAGGAAGCTCTTCTAGAACATTTCACTTAGGTGCCTCATGGTCAGCCAGGGGTTTGGGCATCACTTCCTGGAGAAAGTCAGAGATCAGGTGTGACCAGCTGCAGAAGGCAGAACCCTGGAATTGAAAAACCTGGGCTCTTTAGAGCAGCGTCTGAAGGCCTTGAAGTTTAGTCTCTGGAAGAAGCTGCTAGGCACTGGCCACAGCCCATGTGATGACACTGTGGCCTGGGGTGATGAGTAACCTACCTCCACCCCTAGCTACACTTCTTGGAGAGCAGCTTAGACCCTCATCCCATGCCAATGTAAGAGATAGATCAGGCCACAGGTAGGTAGAGATATAGCCTTTGGACCTGTCCCAACACAGCCCAGCATTCCAGACTCAGGAACAGACATTATTCATGCAGGAACAATCTCACTGTTCATGAGGAGCTGGCTACAGTTAAAGGTGGAAGAAGTGTCCCTCTCTGAGCCTCAATTTCTGCATTTACTAGCTGAAGAGAGTGGATCTAATTGTCTCCCTGGTCGCTTCCAGCTGTGCCTGCCAGTGAGGCTGTGACCCACCTGCAGTGGTGAGCTCAGCCAGTCACTAGCAAGAATGGATGCCATCCAGCAGGTCCCTTATCTTTGGGGGTGGGGGTAGGGGAGTGAATGGGACATCCCTGAAATTGAGGTGAGACCCTAGGTCTTGCAAAAAGGTAGGGCAACTCTCCCCTTTTAGACAGAAGCAGGAGATGAGGATGGGGCAATGGTCTGCCTTCCAAGATCTTGAATCTGCCAGTTAGGGAAGGGGGTGCTCCTGCAGGCTAGCGCAGGAGAGGGCGAGGGCGGTGCTGCTTTACGACCTAACTCGGCTTTGTGGCCAGAGGAAGAGGGTGGGGCGGGGAATTGCTTCATTGTATCGCAGCGTCTTCGTCTCCTCGTCAGGGCTGGTGGGAAGGTTCCAGGGCCGGCGCTCGGGTCACCAGCCTATCATGCCCGCCGTAGACGGCTCCACTTCTGGGCGGGGGAGCGGCGGAGGTCAGTCAGCTTTGGGAGCCCGGAATTCGGGCATGCTCCAGGACCGCAGCGGCGGCGGCGTGTCCCGCTCCACGTCCTCGGAGATGGTCCGGATGTCGCTGGCGAACGGGGAGATGCGCGCGCGGGTCTTGAAGGTGGCCAGGCTGCCGCGGGGCCGCAGGCTCCACTGGCGCGTCAGCTTGTGGGCCTCCTCCTCCTGCTTCATCCTCTCCAGGACCTCCTGCAGCACCGAGCGGAACAGCCGGGACACCTCCTGCACCTCTGGCTCCTGCTCCTCCAGCAGCTGCCGGAACCTGGGCGGGAGGGGAGGGCGCGTGGGACCATTCACCCGCAACAGCGGGCCTGGCACCCAGGGTGTCTAACCCCGAGGGGCTGCCCGTACATCCTGGTGGCCAGTTTGCCCACTCTATCCTGCTCCTGAAGCGAATCAGGAACCACCCCACGTTGCTACTGCTTCAACCAATCCTGAGTTCAAAACCCAGCGCTGCCGCTTCTGGCCTCCGTGGGCCTCAGCCTCCTCGTCTGTAATCTGAGATGATGGCTGCCTTTTTGTGAGCTATAATGAGCTAAGGTGTGTAAAGATCCTGACACTTACCTAAGGTTGTTGATGACAGAGCATTAAGGGGAGTCCTTTGCTGTGGCAGCCTTTCTGACGGGAGGCCTTCTGGCTAAGCCTCTCCTGTCTCTTTACCACTGGCCAGCATGATCTTTCTGAAACATATATCTAATGATGTCACTGCCCCTGTGCTATTCCTTCCAGGTGAGCTGTTTGCCACGCACAGGGGTCCCCTGATACTTCCCCAGAAGACCTAAGGCCTCTGCTTAGAGCTCATGAGTTAAGGTTAGCAATTCTATTTAATAACAGATTTCCTCCACCAGACTGAGGATCAGAACTTCTCAGTCTTCTCAGCAGTGACATGAGATGGGAAATGAGACAGGAAAATCATGACCTGGGTGTACCTAGCCTTTCCCCTCACTTTTGAGGACTGATTTGCTAGCCCACATCCCCTTATCAGCAGCTCCATCCCATGACCCACCCCTGTCCCCAGGTGCTTCTGGAATAGATCCACTTTGGGAGGCTTCCGCAGTGCAGAATCAGAACACTAGGGGAGGGTCAGGTTCTCCGCCTGGATGAAGAAAGGGGAGGGGTGGTAAAAGCACTACAAAAATCAAGAAGTGTGGAAGGGGCTGAAGAAGGTGAATGGGGCTGAAGGAGACGAGCTTTTAAAGGCAATTTCAAAGAAAAAGATGTACAATTAATGCATATGTTGGTTAAAGGGATGGGTGAGGGAAGATCTGGGGAGACTAACAGGAATTTTAAGATGTTTTATTGTGGATTTATATTCCTTTACAAAGAGAAGTGTAGATAAAGAACTTGAGTTATTTTGAAATTACCCAATGCTTCTTTGACATCAGCACTAACCCTTCTGAGACGGGACCGTGTAGTCACAGCTTCAGTAAGGTTACATTTATATTCAGGAACATTGTTGTACCCAAGCAGTGCCCCAGGGTTCTGTCTGAACTTTTCCTATACACACTCTCTCTCTCTCACTCTCTCTCTCTCTCTCTCTCTCTCTCACACACACACACACACACACACATACACGTGCACGCTCACTCACCTGTGGGCAGACTAGTGTGAAAGCTAACATAAGCTAGGATAATTAAGAATCTGATTTTGGAGAGACGTCTGGGAAAACTTCCCCAAGAAGATAATATTACAGATAAACTGATGAAAGAAAAGAAGCCAGGTAAATTAAAATCCAGGACAATAGCAATCTGGGCAGGGAGAAGAGAAAACTCAAAGGAATCAAAACTCATACGCCTCCAGGAGCTGCCTCCTGCCTCCCGCTGGACTCTAGCCCTAGCCCAGCATTCCTGGTCTCTTTCAGATTCCTTTTCCCCTCTTGCTCGTTCTAACAGGTATCTAGGTCATCCAAGCTCTCTGGCTCTAGTCATGGTGGCCTCAGGCCCCTGCCACTGCAGCGACCTTTCCTGGAGCCTGCAGCCCAACAGGGGCCCCCTCCCAGCACTCACCTGAGGATGGCAGGCCCACAGTAGGATGGGTGGATCTTGACGCAGACATCCTCCAGCTGCAGCCGCTCACTGGGGCTGAGGTCATAGGTGGGCCGGGGTGTGCTGGCCAGCCAGCTGTAGTCCACACCAGTGCAGACCTTCCTGACCACATTGCTGCGCTCCCGCTGCTGCCTCTCAGCCTCTCGCATCTGCCCCGTCAGCTCCATCATGAGTGTCTCCAGCACCATCTCAGCAGGGCTCCTGGAGGAGAGCCGGGATGGGGCCTCGTTCCACCGAAGCCACGAGATGAGGGACATGGCCCCTGATCCTGCTGAGACAGGACAGGTATTCACCCTTCCTGGGCCCTTCTGTTAGTTAGGGTGGGGAACCTGGGAACCCAAGGGGGAGGGAGGAGAGCTGGTACCTAGGGGAAAAGACCTGCTCTGCCATCACAGCTGAGTGGCCTCAAGTAGGTGTGGGAAATCATTTCTAATTCTGTAAGACAAGATAGGGCTGTTGTGAGAAGCAGTTGTGAATAAACTTGGTATACTTAAGATCATATAAAAGTAAGAGACTCTAACGGTTATAACAATCCTTAAAGCATTCCCAGGATTGTGCCCAGAGAAATGGCCTTCTGAATCCCCACTAACTCCCAACAAAGCAGGAAACACACAGACTATGGCCAAGCACGAGCTTTCCCTATGATTTAAGGGGAACACACACACTCACACACACATACACACATACTCAGAACAGATACATCCTATGTTAATCTAGGAGAGCGCACACACACACTCACACACACACACTCAGAACAGATGCATCCTATGTCAATGTACCAGGAAAACACCTCAGTTTCTAAATGCCTCCAGCTTATTGATGAAGGACACTTAGAACCGTATGGGGTTGACATTAACCTGAAGAAACCCAGCTTACCCACCATTCATTCATTCATTCATTCATCCATTCAGCATTAATCAAGCACCATGTACACATCTGTGGAGGGACACAAACACAAAAGGATCCCAGGATCTTGCTCTCCAGGAGATGCAAGATTTGATGATTAAATGCATTGATATCAATGGAGAGAGGGAACTCTGCTGGTGAAGCATAGAGTCAGCACTGATGTGAGAGGGAAAGGAGTGACCCTAGATGGTGAAAGGGGCCAGAGTGGGCTGAGAGGTGACTGTGCTCTTCAGACTCATGGTCTGATGGAGAAGGGGTCCCAGGTGGAGGGAGGATTCAGCCATAGCACAAGGTGAGACAGCTAAGTGGAGCAGGAGGTATGACAGCAGCTACCTTAACTCATCATGGAGCCCCCAAATGGGCCTGCTCAATACAGATTTGATAAAGGACTGACTGAATAGATGAATGAATGAATGAATGAATGGGTGGATGAGCTACTCCATGATCTGTCAGATGTGGTCTGTGCTTCTAACAACAGTGAAGGGAAATGACATTCCTGAGCTAAAGCCTGAAGTGGGTCTTCAAGGTGCCCCACTTCCCCTTTCTGCACCTTCCTCCCTCCAAGCAGTCCTCCACTTCCAATCACCAATGATCCTGTTTCTGCTTAGACCCTCCAGATGCAGAGAAAGAGGTCAGATGAGCTCAGTCTTAACAGCATGGCGATGAGGGAGGTGTCACCTCCAGAGGACATGTGCATTTTCAGGCCACCCTCCCACCACCCTGCACCCCAATGCTTAACCCAGAGAAATGAATTGTTAAGGTAGAGAATCAGGCACAGAGGGAACATTACGATAGGGTAGCAGCAGCTTTCTGGAAAGCCACAATTAAATCCCTACTTACCATTGGAGATTTGAATGACCAAATCCTTTAGCAACCATCAGAATTAAGAAATCTGAAAACAGGCCAGGCATGGTGGCTTATGCCTGTAATCCCAGCTACTTTGGGAGGCCAAGGCGGGTGGATCACTTGAGATCAGGAGTTTGAGGCCAGCCTGGCCAACATAGTGAAACCCCGTCTCTACTAAAAATACAAAAATTAACTGGGTGTGGTGGCACATGCCTGTAGTCCCAGCTACTCAGGAGGCTGAGACAGGAGAATCACTTGAACTGGGGAGGCAGAGGTTTCAGTGAGCCGAGATGGTGCCACTGCATTCCAGCCTGGGTGACAGAACAAGACTCCATCTCAACAACAAAAAAAATCTGAAAACTTTCATTCTCCACTCAACCTAAGCCTATCACCCATAGAGGATTCAGATTACACAGCTGACCCCTTCCTGGGAGGTTGGGATGGAAGAATGGACCATTAGACCCTACTCCTGGGATCAGTAGCAGCTAGGACGTTTACTTTTCAGCCCTTACCTGCTTTACGTGCCCAGAATAAAGGAGCTGGGCAGTGCTGTGTGTACTGGTGGGTAGGAGCACAGGGTTGGGGGTGTTATGGCTAGAGAGCCATGAGCACCAGGAGCCTCTTCCTAAGGCTAAAGGATTCCATCAGGCACAAGGGCTGTAACTGTAACTGAATATATCACTTTCCCTGGAGTCTTTTTAAAAGTATATGGCTTAGGTTGATGCTCAGCACCAAAAGAGTGAATAGTGTAGCCACTGAAAAGTACTACAATCATGCCTAGTCACTCATTCCTGCGAGGGCCACTGAATGCACTGGACTATTTCACAGCTCCCTGCCTTTGTCAGTGTTCCTCCCTCTGCCTGAAATGCCTGCCCATTCTGCGTGGAGACCAGGTCTAGGGTCAGCACCCTCGGAAGCTTTTCCTGACCTTCCCACCTCCCAGGTAGATGTGGCCACTCTCTACCTTGTCCCCTGACTGCATTCTGCACAGGTGTTTTTCTTTTTCTTTTTCTTTTTTTTTTTTTTTTGAGATGGAGTCTTGCTGTGTCACCCAGGCTGGAGTGCAGTGGTGAGATCTGGGCTCACTGTAACCTCGGCCTCCCGGGTTCAAGCCATTCTCCTGCCTCCTGCCTCAGCCTCCTGAGTAGCTGGGATTACAGGTGTGCACCACCACGCCCAGCTAATATTTTGTATTTTTAGTAGAGATGGGTTTCACCACGTTGGTCAGGTTGGTCTCAAACTCCTGACCTCATGATCCACCCGCCTTGGCTTCCCAAAGTGCTGGGATTACAGGCATGAGCCACCATACCTGGCTGCACAGGTGTTTTTCATAGCTCAAGAGCACTTTATGGAGCGTGACTGCCTACCTCCCTGACCCTGGGTGTGGTATGTGGACAGGGCCTGTGCCTTATTCACCTTTTCACCCCTGCTGCTGGGCACGTAGTCAGTAGGCAATAAATAGCAAACGAATGAATGAGTGCCCGAACAAAGGAATGAATCAGTGATGGAGAAGCCATATGGCTGGATCAAGGAACAAGCCCCACAGACCTGACCTGACCTGACCCTGAACAAGAGGGCATTTTTCAAAGCTCCTTAGGAGCTTTTTTCTTCTTAATCTGATTTTGCATTTGAGCTGAAAGAAGATTGCAAGAGAGTGGCTTGGCAATGGATGGCTCTCCTGTGGCCGAGAGAAATGTGGGAGAAGCAGTGGGAGACACTGAAGATAACTTTTGCCTCCAGGTTAAATGGACTTCAGAATATCCATGCCATGGCCATGTAAGCTAACAAACTATGAAATAAAACATGTTCCGTTTGCTTCCTTGTCAACTCTACCTTCCTAACAATGTGGAGGGTGAGATTCAGACAGCATTCTTGGACTCCTCAGAGTTCTTTTCTGGCACACGGGGTGGGTGGGGACAGCTCCTGGGCTCCCTCTCTTCTCACTTCTGCTTCATCTCACATGGTAAGGGCCTTGCAAACATGCATGGGGACACCCCAGTTTTCACCTCCGAGGCCCAATCACACTCCCACAACCAGCCACCTCTTTGCCACCCTCCGAATTAGTGTTGCTCACTGGCACTGCCACCTGCCCTGCTCTCTGGCCCCTTCTGCGGGAAGTGGGCAGGTGACTGGGAGGGAATTCTGATTTCAGTCCCTAAGCCAGATCTGGAAGGGAAGTGCCCACAGGGTGGCATGTCTCCGGAACCCCTAGACTCCTCACCTCGAGGCAGAGTGAGGCCAGAAGCAAGCCCAAGTGCAGCCTGGGGTGCAGCCTGTGTGGGGTCCCACTTCCCTAGGCTTAAGGCTTCTGACCTGAGCCGGCCTCTAGAGAAGGTGCTTTGTCACCTGCCTCCCCCAGCTCCAGATGGCAGGGGCTGAGTGGGGAGATCCCACCTGAGTCCTGAATTCTGCAGGCTCCGAGCCTCTTTGGCCTGGGTGTAGGGTCTCACAGGGGAGGAAGGTGTTCTGAGTCATCTCTTCCCCATCCCCTCACTCCCTGCAACTCTGGCCAGGACTGGAGGCTTTGGCAGAGACAAGATTTCTGCTGGTGCTATTTCTGTCCTGATGCCAGCTGCTCCCCAGCAGGCTCTTCAGTGGGTCTGATTAAGTTCTTAAGGGCAAAGGAGGGAGGGAGAGACAGAGGGAGGAAAAATGCGGACAGAGAGGCAGGTGGGCAGGCCAGACAGACTCCAGAGGGGCTGCCTTATCCCAGGGTATCCCCAGAACCCGACCCACAGCTGAGACTGGGAAGGACGTGGTGCCTGGAGGAAGTCTGTTAAACTGCAGCAAAAGCGACCTTCGCTGAGTGTCTGGCACAATTTTCTATACTGCCTGGCTCTAAACTCACCACTGTGGCAGAGCCAACTCCTCAGTTTAAGCCTCGAGGCCCCAAACTTGGCTCACCACCTGGAGAGTGACAGTGCCATGGTGACCTCAGAGCCTTCCCATGACAAATGCTTCCTACTCAGTCAACGGCACTCACAACCTGCCTCAAATGCATGAGTGCTGATTGAATCCTTGTTTTTAAAAATTAGGATAGGCCAGGCATGATGGCTTATCCCTGTAATCCCAGCACTTTGGGAGGCCTGAGTTCAGGAGTTCAAGACCAGCCTGGGCAACATGGTGAAATTCCATCTCTACCAAAAATATAAAAAACTACTTGGATGTGGTGGCACACGCCTATAGCCTCAACTACCTGGGAGTGTGAGGTGAGAAGATAACTTGAGCCTGGGAGGTAAAGGTGGCAGTGAACTGAAATCACAACACTGCACTCCAGCCCGGGTGACAAAGTGAGACCCCCATCTCAAAAAAAATAAAAAGAAAGAAAAAAAAAAAGAAAAAATGGAAATACCCTTTATCAAGTTAGGAAAGATCCCCTTCTTTATATTTAAAAGAAACAAGGGCTGGGTGTGGTGGCTCACACCTGTAATCCTAGCACTTTGGGAGGCCAAGGAGGGCAGATCACCTGAGGTCAGGAATTCGAGACCAGCCTGGCCAACACGGCGAAACCCTGTCTCTACTAAAAATACAAAAATTAGCCAGGCATGGCGGCAGGCACCTGTAATCCAAGTTACCTGAGAGGCTGAGGTGGGAGAATTGCTTGAACCCAGGAGGCAGAGGTTGCAGTGAGCTGAGGTCGTGCCACACTGCACTCCAGCCTGGGTGACAGAGTGAGACTCCAACTCAAAAAAAAAAAAAAAATTAGGGTAATTGAGGAAATTTGAATATGAGCTGGATGTTAGAAAACAATCCATGGGGCCAGGCACAGTGGCTTAAGTCTGTAATCCCTGCACTTTGGGAGGCTGAGGCGGGTGAATCACCTGAGGTCGGGAGTTTGAGACAAACCTGGCCAACATGGTGAAACGTCATCTCTACTAATAATACAAAAATTAGCCAGGCATGGTGGCATGTGCCTGTAATCCCAGCTACATGGGAGGCTGAGGCAGGAGAATGGCTTGAACCCGGGAGGCGGAGGTTACAGTGAGCCGAGATTGCATCATTGCACTACAGCCTGGGCAACAAGAGCGAAACTCCATCTCCAAAGAAAAAAAATAAGAAAGAAAGAAAAGGATCCGTGTGGAATATTGGCCAATAGCTCAGTCTTAGAAGGTGCTAAAGTGTTTATGGGTGTCTACAATATCTTAGATTCAAATAGTTCAGAAAACGTTACATAAATATATATACACACACCCCATAAATAGGGTGTTGGGGCTCAGAAGCCAATATACCAAGATATGGCATTTGGACATACTGAACTGAAGAAGCCTCATGGTCTCTCTGGCCCTCCCCATGACCACCATCTCTCCCAAAACCTGTATCTGTCTAAGATCCAGACCCACCAGAGGGAACAATGACTTTTTTCTTCCCTTCCTTAAGACCGAGAATGATCCCCACCTGAACAGACCCTCTCACAGGTACAATGGCTCGTTTCTGTTCCCTGACCCATTCATTCTCCCTAGTAATCCTCTCGCCAGAACTGCTCTTCCTCCCCTCCCATAACCTGCTTTGCCAGGATGGTATAGAGGCTTCCAAACCTCAGTGTGGGGTGAGCAGTTCCTCTGTGATTCTCCCCATGTACACATTCATTATAAATTTGTATGCCTTTTCTCCAATTCATCAGCCTTTCTTGAGTTGATTTTTCAGTGAGCCTTCAGAGGGCCAAGCCCTTGGCCCCTACAAGGGCAAATATGACAAAATACTAGCAATTGTTGTATCTGGGGGGTATTGATGGCATTCATTGCACTTTTCTGCATGTTTATGCATATTCATAGTTTAAAAGTTGGAAAAATCCTACCTCAAAACTCACTTGTGCAGGAAGCCTTCCTGATTCACTCTACCTGATGGCCTGCTTTGTTCCCTGGGACCCCTGCCTGCAGCTCCCATTCTGCTGATTTCTGCTGCTGCGCCTTTCTCTACCCACGAGCCCGGGCATCAAGGGCTGGCACAGTGGAGTGTGTGGGGCATCTAGAGTCTGGAGACTGAAGTGCAGGGCTGAGTCCTTATCCACTCACTCGCTCAGCAAACACAGGGCGGGTATGCCTGTCGCTGTGCTAGGTGCTGGGACTCCCTCAGGAGTATACACTCAAGAGAGGGAGGAAAACAAGCAGACAAGCGACTGCGATTCCACCAAAGGCACAGCTCTCCTGAGCAGAGGGGCACGCCTGGATTTTGGCTGCACAGTCCATGCAGGTGTGCCCAGGAAGTGCCTGCCCACTGTTCTCTGCATAACACAACAGCTCATTAACCAGCGAGGCCTTGGTGTCTGCATTTAAACAGTGGTGTTAAGACACCAGCTCAGCCCACTGCACAGCGTTCCTCTGAGACTCGGTGAAAGACAGTATGTGAAAACACTCAGTAAACTATAAAAATCCTGTGCAATAATCAGGGGTTGTAATTTTTATGACACCATCAGGTGTGTGTCATAAAAAGGTGTGTAATCATAAAAAGTTCACCTGGCCGGGCGTGGTGGCTCATGCCTGTAATCCAAGCACTTTGGAGGCCAAGGTGGGTGGATCACCTGAGGTCAGGAGTTCAAGTCCAGCCTGACCAACATGGTGAAACCCTGACTTAAAATAAATAAATAAATAAAAATAAAATAAAAAGTTCACCTGAAGGCCAGAAGTGGTGGTTCACACCTGTAGTCCCAGCATTTTGGGAGGCCAAGGCAGGCGGATCACTTGAGGCCAGGAATTGGAGACCAGGCTGGCCAATATAGTGAAACCCCACCTCTACTAAAAATACAAAAATTACCCAGGTGTGGTGACGGGCACCTGTAGTCCCAGCTACTCAGGAGGCTGAGGAATGAGAATTGCTTGAACCGGGAGGTGGAGGCCAAAGGAGCGCCACTGCACTGTAGCCTAGGTGACATAGCAAGACTGTTTCAAGAACAAAAACAAAAACAAAAACCCCACCTGGAAAGAGGTGAAGGCCCTGTGGAGAGGAGACAGATAACCAAATCCAATGATGACACAAAACGAGAAGAAAAGAAATGAAAGCCAGCTAGGAGCACGGGCTGGGCCCTGCTTGTTAAGACCTCCATCCACCTCGGAGTCCTCAGTGAGAGTCTTTGGGCTGTTGCCCTCCTCCCTCTGGGAGCCTGGGTGGGGACACGGTTGCTGCTGTCCCTCCACAGATGCCTTCCGTTCCCTCTCCCCGTATTCCCTCCACAGAGTCTGGGGCCTGGGGTCCAGTCCCCTCCCCACTCTCACCCCCACTCATCACCTCCATGCTTTTGACCTCAGATGCATGCTGGAGGCCTGGCTGCTCCCCCAGTCCACCTTCGCTTGATCACCAGCCCAGGTGGAGCAGGCTGGGCTTCAGGAGACGGTGCAGCCTTCAGCAGAGAAAACCTGAATTCAGTTCCTACACCCTTCCGTTCCCTTAGTGTGTATGCTGCCTGTGCTCAAGTCACATTCATCCGCCCAAGCCTGAGTTTCCCCAATCTACAAGGGAATAATAAAGACTCTTGGTCTGCGCAGAGATTTCTCAGTTACTTCAAGTTACTGTGAAAATCAAATGAGGTCATGTCTGTGTAACTGTTTTATTTGTATAAGCTAACAAGAAGCTGGTTCACCTAGATCAGTGGCTACCATTGTGGATTAGTGCAGATTCTTACCCTGGGGTCCTAGGGAAAATTAAGAAATTTATGAACTTGGATGGGGAAAAAAGTCATCTGTATTTCCACTAACCTTTAACTGAAATGTGGTATTTCCTTCAGTTGTGAATGAGGGCTATAGATCACAGTATCAGTAGCCCTGTGGCTTTATCTCCTGCAGAAGTCACAGCTTTTTCACAAAACACTTTAAAGTCGTTATTCTTGAATTATCAGGTGTGCTCATCACTACTGTGAAATCGTGACATTTATTAGACTTCCTACTAGGTTTATTACTTCACATGTTGATGGGGAAGCACAAGTATAACCGAATCACAAATTGTTGGGGTTTTTTTTCTTTTGGATAGCTGCATTTCAATAGAGCTTGTTTCCTTTGTAACCCAATCAACTTGCTTTTATGCATTTAGAAATATTTTTCTGAGAAGGTGTTCACAGTCTTCACAGACTCCCAAAGGGGCCCAGGGCACACAAAGTAAAGGACCACCTGACTTCGTGTAATCTTGACCCCAGTTTTGTTCCTGGCCTTCCCCAGCCCTGGCTTCTGGTCACCGTGTGGGGAGAGCTGAGCCTCCCTGTTCAGGAGGCCCAGGTGGTGTGACCTCGAGTTTACAGAGCAGAGCGGATGATAGGGAAGCCCTCGTGTGTTCTGTCTCTGTCTTTTGGCATCACTCATCCACACCCGTTATCTTCCATTCTCTGATGTTCTCTTGCCTCTTTCCTTTCCCCTTCATTGCCCCCTCGCCCCGCCCACACACTCTCGGAGCCTTCCTTTCAGCCTATTTTGAACATCCCTGAGGATAAAGTCTTTCCTGTGGCTCCCTGGGAGTTGCTGTGGCTCGTTAGCTGTGCTGGAAGAACTCTCTGTGGTGCCTCAAGGGCGAAAGGAGTCTCTGGTTCCATGTAGTTGGCGCTCAGAGGGGGACCAGGGATGTCTCAATGGTGGGAACCATGTGGGGTGTGCCCTTGGAGCTAGAAACAGGGCTCTGATCCCCTGTGGCAGGGATGAGAGTGCTCTCACCTCTAGTGAGAACCGAGGCCCGCGCTGGCTCCAGCCAACCAGTGGGGGCATGCAGAACTTGTCCAGGAAGGCTGATTTCTCAGTGCAAAGGGAGCCATGGCCAGGGGACCCGATCTGGGTCTTCCACCTCTCAAGCTGAGCTGGGTATCTGCAGGCCAGGCAGAGGGGCTGCCCTGTGTGAACCTCCAGGCCCAGGCACAGAGCAGCACTGACCCAGGCTGTCCCAAAGCACTGGCTGCTTCACTGTACCGGCAGGCTGACTCTGCTGACCCCAGAACCTCAGGCTGGGCAGAGACTTCTCAGTAGGGGCGGAGAGTAGGCTCTTCTCTGGCTAATCTTCCTCCCAGCCCTGTGTTTGAGAAGGCCCAAGTCCAGCTTTACAGATTGCAAGTTGACCTTATTTCTCTTTGGCATCATAGAAAAATAACCTGTAATCCACCAAGCCAGGTGTGAGGAGGCCTGACCTGTGGATCCTCTGCCCATCTGACGGACATCTGCTCATTTGTCAAGAACCCCTCAAGAAACAACTCCTCTCTGCCTCCGGCCCCTCACCGTCCCCCACCCAAGGAGCACTGATCCCGACCACCAGGGCCTGGCACAGGGGCCCAGCAGCACAGCATCCAGCAAACACATTTCTCACATTTTTGCTTGTGTTTATCTCTCCCACACCCAGCTATGAACTCTGCAAGGGCGAGAGCTGTGCTGATTGAATCTGCTGCACACAGTGGCATTTGATAAGTGGTTCCTGAATGAATGAGTGAATGGCAGCCAGTCCTCCCCATTCTGAGGCAGAGGTGCAGCCCAGAGAGGGCGTGAACACAGGTCTGAATGATCACAGTGGGAAGGGACCGACCCTCATGCCTTGGTTGCAGCCAGACTTTCCTTCCAAGCCTGATCTTCTTCCTGGCGCCCCACTCTGGACCGACCTACCCGGCCCCGCTCTCCTGGGCATGTTACCGGGGACGCACAGACTGTTCTGGGTCGAGGGGACTGAGGCACATCCATCACCCTTGTGCGCTCGGTGCTGCTGCATCCCCAGTGCCTGACTCTGTGCCTTGGACTTAGTAGGTGCTTAAACCACAGTTCACAAACCGATGCAAGAGTCTCTGATTTGGGTTTCACTTTCCTTCCCCCTGCCTGTGTCCGCGCTATAAAGACAGAAGGGAACCTGCTGGAGCTGAGTCCTCCCCGAGGGGCTTATAGCTCCAGAACAGAGAGAAGCAATGGCCTCCCACAGGCTTACACAACAAGGAACGTACTATAGCCCCGAGGATGCTGCAGGGGCTGCCAATTCCTGTGGAACTGGTGAGGACTGAAGGGGCCTCCCTGTGGCCATCTGGGCCCTGGCGGTGGATGGCTTTCTATGCTCTCCAGCCTGCCACACCCTCTGAGGCCGCCCCACCCAGCTCCAGGCCTTGGCCCTAACTTCCAAAGGTGCAGCTGTGCCACGGTGCGGGTGGGAAAGACACTGTCTCCTGCGGAGACCTCCCTCTTACCTCTGAGGTCAGCCTCTGCTCAGGGGCAGCGTTGCAGCAGGGGGCCTGGGTTCTGCTTCCCAGTCTGGGAGAAGAGAGAGTCTGGATGTTTTCAGGAAAAAGAAGAAAGTTCAGCAGGCACAGCAGGGCAGGGCAGACTACATCCTCTGGTCTCCCTCGGCTTCTCTGCTGCTGCCAGCTGGCCTCAGGATTTTGGGTCCTCTCTTTGGGTCTCTGAGAAATTTTACCAAGAGAAGAGAACAGAGGAAAGATCCAGCCTGGGCTGTTTTTTGTGGGGCGCGTGTGTGTGTGTGTGTGTGTGTGTGTGTGTCCCACAAGGCTGGAGCCGCAGCTTCCCTGATGAACCATGGAGGCGGGCCAGCTCCTGAGCTGCAGTTGCCCTGGAGACCCACCTAAGCCTCTTTGCCTTGAGCAGCATTATCTGTAGAGGGAGTGGCTGATCCAACACAAAAGCCTGAGACGACCAGGCCCCGGTGGTGAGGGAGCACTTGTGTCCAGATGGCATTCTGAGTCCCTTCCTCCTCCACCCGGTGCTCCGTGCAGCGCAAACTGGGCGACATGCTCCCCCAACCCTCTGCAGAGTCCTAGGTGTGCCTGCTCCTGCACATGTTTCCAGCTGCCTGGTGGGGGGCTCCTGGATGGTGATCCCTTTTCCACCAACTCCCTCCTACAGGAGACGGGGGATTCCGCCTTTGCCCCACCAGATCCCTCGCTGGTCTTCCTCTCTGCTTATCTAAATTATTTCCTTCCTTCAAGGCGAGCTCAAGAGCAGACAGTTGTGACTTTCGGAAGGAGGGGCTATCCAGGAAAAGGGAACAGGGAGCACAAAGCATTGACCTGGAGGTATCTGAGAGCACATTTGGGGCTAGTGGAGCCTCCTGCTGCGGCTCTGCAGCTTCCCACACTCAGGTCTGGGCCTCTTTCCTGTCTCTGCTCTCTGGCCACGCTGTCGCTTGTAGACTGTTCTGGCAAGGAGCCACGTGTGGGCCAGCTTGCACCTAACAGACATTAGGTGGCACCAAAACAGATGCATGCTGCCCTGTGAGGGGCATGGGAATACCTTAATGGGCATGAAGCTGCATCATAATAGATCTTAGGTAATGCTGTGCTGGGTGGTGGAGTGACTTTTGCACACATCTGGTTTTGATTGTGTTGGAAATAAAGCAGAAAGTACAACTAAGAAGAAATTACACAATGGCTGATGAAACAGACTCACTTTTTGCCCACCTGCCTGCCTGCATGCTTTTGTCCTGGGGTGATTTGTTACTCACGGTTGGCTCCACCTGGCTGGTTCCATCTGCCTTCCCTCCCCATTCATCAAACAGGCAGGGATCTTGAGTCAGGAGCTGGATCATATACTTCTCTTGATCAGTTCACAGCACGACAGTCCCAAAGATTGAGAGGGTCACTAGGGGATGGCAGATCCCCACATTTGGGGGAGCTGAAGCTGACCTCCTCTGACCCACAGTTCCCAGGCGGCCTCCACCTCAGGGCCAGCTGAGGCCAGAGTCACCTAAAGCAGGTAACTGGGAGTTCCCACCTCTGAGTACCCCAGCACTCTCCTGGCACTTTCCCAAGGGGCATGGCTTGGAGGTCCAAGGGCAGAAATTCTGAGGCATTTCCACACTATAGGGGAGGGAGCCGGGGATGACAAGACTTTACCTTCCCTTTAGGAAAGTTGCTGGAGGCAATGAGGAGACCGGCCAGGGACCAAGTCACACGCTCAGCTGTGCAGCACGTATCTCTAAGCACCATTCTACAGGGGCTAGGAGCTGGCTGAGCCTGGCTCTTCCCTCTCCACACGTCCCAGCCAGGCCTGTGTGCTGGATCAGGCGAGGAGGAGGTAGAAGTCTGGTGGGCAGGTGGGGAGCAGGGACAGCATTAGGGCCCAGAGTTAAAGACTTTTATCTCCAAGTAGTACAACCTTGGGTCTGCTACTGACCATTCTGTGTTTGAGTAAAAACCATTCCTCCCTTGTCTATAGCCATGCTTTTGTGTTAATCTCTCCCCTTCTAAGGCACACATGAATGTAGATGAGGTCATAGAGGCCAATGTTTTGAGCCATGGGAAAGATTCCATCCCAGCAGCTACCAAGGCCAGATGAGCTTCAGGACTCCTGACCCTGGGACGCCGGGGAACAGGCACACAGATGACCCGAGTTACAGCAATTTCCCCCAGCCCCTCACCAGCATTTTTCAAGTGGTGCCGGTGATCAGGAGAGGGAGGCACCCCCTGCCCCAGGACTCTCCCTGACAGCTGCTTTGACACCGTAACTGCCATGCCTTGGTGGGTGTGTTGACTGCTCATTTATTCTGATGCGTTCACCTGTGGAGGGTTTGTGATTATCCTTGCTGAGTGTGAATTTGCTCTGGGGAGAAAAGGTGGTGGTTGTTTTTCTCTCATTTGGCATGGATGGAAGTTGCTGAAGCATAGTTAGATATTCAGCAACAATCAAATGCAAAAGCACCAGTGGGGCCTGCAACATTGCCTCATAGATGGCATTTGATTAATAAATTGGAAATGTGGAGTTATGAGGTGATTGCAGGCAAGGCTGGATTGAAATCCACATGGAGACTAAAGAAGAGTCCTGGCTCTGTGTGTGTGTGTGTGTGTGTGTGTGTGTGTGTGTGTGTGTGTGTGTGTGTGTGTGTGTGCGTGCACGTGCCTGCACTCCTGTTCTCTCCTCCCTGGAGTCTTTCCAGGCTATTTCAAACCATTTCTTCTTCTTCTTCTTCTTTTTTCCTTTTCTTTTGAGATAGAGTCTTGCTCTTGTCACCCAGGCCGGAGTACAGTGACATGATCTCAGCTCATTGCAGCCTCTGCCTCCTGGGTTGAAGCAATTCTCCTGCCTCAGCCTCCTGAGTAGCTGGGACTACAGGTGTGTGCCACCATGCCTGGCTAATTTTTTGTATTTTTAGTAGAGATGGGGTTTCACTGTGTTGGCCAGGATGGTCTCGATCTCCTGATCTCATGATCATTCCACCTTAGCCTCCCAAAGTGCTGGAATTACAGGTGTGAGCCACCACACCTGGCCTCCAAACCATTTCTAACCACTCAGTCATGCACTGCCTTTTCCAAGTCCTGCAGAAGCTCTGTGTAGCCCAAATCCCAAATGAAGTTGAAATAAACTGACAGAATATTCATAGGTACAGCCCAGACTTGCAGTTACCTGGACTGCTTCACTCTGGGCATCCCTCTTTCTATTCCTGTGGCCATGTTTCCTCTTCAGGTGCTATGAATTGAGTGTGTGTCCTCCCCAAAATTTGACTTTGAATCTTCCAAGGTGACGGTTAGGAGGTGGGACCCTTTTGGGGTGATTAGGTCATAAGAGAGGAGTCCTCAGAAATGAGATTACTGCCCTTATGAAATGGTCTCAGAGAGCTCCTTGGCCTTTCCGCCAAGCGAGTACACCGTGAGAAGATGCCTCCATGAACTAGGAAGTCAGCAGACACTGACTCTACTGGCATCTTGATCTTGGATTTCCCAGCCTTCAGAGCTGTGAGAAATAAATTTCTGTCATTTATAAGCCACCAGTTTATGGTATTCTGTTGTAGCAGCCCAAATGGATTCAGACATCAGGTACAGGAAGCAATGTGTCTGATTGCAGGAAAAACGAGAATGTTCCTTCCCGGCCAGGTGGCTAGGAATGAGGCTTAATGCATTTCTCATTCATTCACCAAGCATTTATTGGCTATCGACTCTGTCTAGATAGCACCTTGACACTCCATTTCCATAGAATCACTCACCACGGCTTCTTTTCAGTTCTGCCCTGTGGTCTGATGGACCAATCTGAGGGCCTGTGGCAGAAATGGCTAGCTGTCCACCAACAGTCACGTTTATCCTCCAGAGTACATGAACATGTAGTAAACATGCTCCTGGGAAGCAGCTGTCCAGCTGGGACTTCCTTCCCCATCCCCTCTCCCATCTAGGTGGGGCCGTGTGATGATAGGGTGTAGATGGAAGGGACATGGGCCACTCCAAGGTGTGGTGTGTAGACACCCCTGTGCAGCTGTCCACCTTCCACCTTTCCCCTTTGCTGATCATCAGCCAGAACTCTGAGGCCCTTGGGGATGGAGGAGACACAGTTTTGAAGGAGTCTAGGTCCCTAAATCACTTCTGAAAAGCTACTCACTGATCATTCATGTTAAACTCTAATACGTGCAAAAAATCATGTGCTTATTGGATCAAAGCACTGAGTTGGGGGTTCTCTGTAATAGCAGCTGGCACCACCCAGCGCACACTAGCCCTGTGAGAAGGGGTGGGTGTGGAGGCGCTGCCCTTTCCCAGGTTCCTGGACGTCAGGCTCTTCCTGACATGTTCACCTCTGGTTTTCTCATTATTGCCTTAAAGACAACACTTCATCCCATGTTGTCTCATGCCTCTGTGCATGGTGCCCACTCCACCCAGAGTCCCCTCCTACCTGGGGAATTGACTTTTCCCTCAAAGTTTAGCTTCTTTGTGACACCTTTGTGAATTATCCTTTGTCTGTGGCTCCCTCCTCTCCACTCAGAGGCCTCATTCTTTTTGTTTGTTTGTTTGTTTGTTTGTTCTTTGAGATGGAGTTTTGCTCTTGTTACCCAGGCTGGAGTGCAATGACATGATCTCGGGTCGCTGCAACCACCTCCCAGGTTCAAGCAATTCTGCCTCAGCCTCCCAAGTAGCTGGCATTACAGGCATGTGCCACCACACCCAGCTAATTTTTATATTTTTAGTAGAGCCGAGATTTCACCATGTTGGCCAGGCTGGTCTTGAACTCCTGACCTCAGGTGACCCACCCACCTTGGCCTTCTAAAGTGCTGGGATTATAGGCATGAGCCACCGTGCCTGGCCTGAAGCCTCATTCTTACTGCTGTACACAGAGTTGATCCTCATTACTCACGAAAGTACTGGCAAATGTGCCTACTCACTGACATTTATCTGTGATCCCAAAATCAATACTCAGAACTTTTTTTTGATACAGAGTCTCGTTCTGTTTCCCAAGCTGGAGTAGAATGGTGTGCTCTCAGCTCGCTGCAACCTCTGCCTCCCAGGTTCAAGTGATTTTCTCACCTCAGCTTCCCAAGTAGCTGGAATTACAGGTGTGGGCCACCACACCCAAAGAGATAGGGTTTGGCCATGTAGGCCAGGCTTGTCTCCAACTCCTAAATTCAAGTGACCCCTTGCCTCAGCCTCCCAAAGTGCTGGGATTACAGGTGTGAGCCACTGCGCCCAGCCTATTCAGAGTATTAGGTTGCTATAAGAGTATTTACAGTTTTTAGCATTAAAAGTAATTACTTTTGCAACAACCTAATACTTTTGTGGTCATTCTAGACATGTAGAAAAATGTTAGTGACCTGATGGACGCACTTCCCGCTGAGCTTGAACAAGGCATGCTCCACTTTCCTGCTTCAGCTCTCATGATCTTAAGTGTCCTTTTCAGTCTATTTAGTGCCCCACTTTTTATACTTTGTGCTTTTCATTGGTGATTTTGATGTTGACAATGGCCCTAAGCATAGTGCTGAAGAGCCGTCTAGTGTTCATAAATGCAGGGAGGCAGTGATGCACTTCACTACATGAGTTAGAGCAATTTCCTTCAAGTCTGACTTAGCACTGCTGGCCTTGAGTTCAATTGAATCAACAATATAGGGTAAGTAAGGTGTCTTTCAATAGAAATGCACATAAGGTTGAGCATGGTGGCTCACGCCTGTAATCCCAGCACTTTGGGAGGCCGAGGCAGGAAGATCATGAGGTCAAGAGATTGAGACCATCCTGGCCAACATGGTGCTACCCTGAGCTAGCATCACTGACTTCATCTTAGCTGTAAACTCCAGCCTAGCTTTCCCCTCCCTACCACAGCCCCTTTGGGTACATAACTGGGTCATGCTGCACTTAGAAGTGTTGAAGCGTACTGTTCTTAACACTTGTAACCATTGTAACTATATCCTGCTTGGCATACCCCCCTGCTATTCTAAAAAAATTTTTCCCTTTGATCATTGTGTAGCAGAAGTCTGATCACCCCCATTCTTAGTGCTTTGTATGGAAAACACCTGTGCCCACAGTTCCTTCCTCTAACCTGCTTTTCTGCTTCTGTAAAATTCCGCTTCAGCTAGGTACCCCCTCCCCTACCTAAATCAAGATATAAAAGATAATCAAGCCTCTTCCTCTGGGCTGAGAGAACTTTGAGCATTAGCCGTCTCTCGGTTACCGGCTAATAAAAGGACTCTTAATTTGGAATTCAGTGTGTGGCGCGTTCCTTCTAACTCGCTCGGTTACTACAGTAAAACCCTGTCTCTACTAAAAATACAAAAAATTAGCTAGGCGTGGTGGCACACGGCTGTAGTCCCAGTTACTCGGGAGGCTGAGGCAGGAGAATCACTGGAACCTGGGAGGTGGAGGTTGCAGTGAGCCAAGATTGTGCCACTGCACTCCAGCCTGGGTGACAGAGCAAGGCTCCATCTCAAAAAAAAAAATTCACTGGCTGGGCGCAGTGGCTCACGCCTGTAATCAAAGAAAAAAAGAAAAAAATGCACATTAAACAAGGTTATGTATTGGTCAGCTGGCAAAAATGTCATTATGAGAGACTTTGGGAACCCCATACAGGATGAGGATGGAACATTACCCTGTGCTTCCGCTAGGAGCAGTGGTTCAGTGTTTGCTAATTACCGACTTTATAGATAATAACTACTGTGAATAACAAGAATTGGCTGTGCTTCACACCATTTCCTGAGCATTTAATCAGCATTCCTGCAGAAGAAGAGCTCCCCAAGGGCAAGGAGACCAAGCCCCAGCACACGGTGAAAGCTAAATTCATGTTTGCTGTACCCACAGAGAAGGCAATAGTCAGAGTGACTGGGCTTGGTCTGTGCTAAACAAATGCCATAGACTTGTTTCCTTCTCTCCTGAACCTGAAAGAGCCCCAAGAGACATAATGTCACAGGCTCAAGGACCACAGACAACAGATGTAAGGAAGGCAGGAATGGACATGGGGGGCTGACATCACCTAGAAATCCAAGGATGCATATTCCAGGGGAGGTGAGGAAGACAGGGACCACTAGAGCGTGGTGGAGAGCCTGGACTGTCTCCATCCAGATCCTGGCAGTGGAGGCTTAAGACAGTCAGAACCTCCCTTCTGCTCAACCTGGAAATGCTTCCGGGATGAGGTAGAATAATGGGAAATCAATGGGAAGAGGGAGCCAGCCATGTGACATTGCATTAGAGCCAAGAAAATCTGAAGTGGTAAAGTTGCACTGGGGCCCTTTTGGGAGGGCTGTGAGGCTGCAGAGGGGACGTGCTGGGGCCCAGGAAGGTAAGAGATGCTATTTGTGGATAACATGGTAGAAGGCGCAACCCTGTGGGATTAACATGGCTCAGGCGAACCTGAACGTCGCATGTGAATCTTAACAGATTCTCACATCAGTTCCCAAAGAAGAAGATTGGTGAGTCCAGAGCAATGAAGCAGGCTGGCAGAGTCCATCACCTGGCTACCAGAGGCTGCCTGGACATGGTGTGGAGAATGAAGGAGAGAGGGGAATTGTCAGGAAATTCTGACTCAGGCAGCTGAGTTGATGGCAGTGAGATGCCCTGGACGATGGCATCTAGGACTAGGACTGAGCCCGTTGCAGTGAGACACGGTGTCCAGGAGGAGGAGGATGGCAGTGAGACACAGCGTCCAGGAGGAGGACTGAGCCTGTGGCGGTGAGATGCGGCGTCCAGGATGAGGAGCAGATTGGAGGGGAAGCACAGTGTGGCTTTGGCTTGTTGGAGGTGGAGGAAGAGACTTCATGGCTCCAGGGAGGAGAGGCTCCGGGACCAGCTCCATATGCAGAAGAAAGGATTTGACTAAAGTACAGACCTGGAGGCCATTGGGGTGGAGTTTTGATCCCTGGGAGCATGTGAGCATTTAAGAAAGGAGGTGGACATCATGTGGCATTAGCAGATGTTCACTGTCAACAGATCGGGGGGAAGTGTGGTCAGTGACACTCGCAATGCCTCTGTAACCCCATCACATCCCCTCACCCCTCCTCTGCCTACAGGGCGGCTCTGGCGGGCTGTTGTGTTTGAGATCAGGAGTTCCTTTCATTGATAGCATTCCAGCTCAAACTCACAGCCACCTTTTCAGTCTCTGCCCTCTGAGGCCAGGGAAACCCACTGGACCCGTGTGCAAGTGTGTTCCTGAGGTGCGGGGCTATTCATATCACCAGAGCAATCTTCAGTTGGGTGACAGGAACCAGAACATACCTACTCCTCATTCCTGTCCAACACATGGACAGTTCTGGAAGGTATGTTGTTACAGTTCTCAGGAGGTTCCACAGAATCGTACCCTGCAGCCATGTTGCCCTCAGCAGTGACCTTGATAACATACCCTATGCTGACCTTCCTCCTTCTTGTCTCACTCTCCTTGCACTCTCATTTCTGCTTCCTGGACCACCTCCCAAGTCCTGGAGGCTACACCCAAGTCCTCATTCCAGCGTCTGCTTCTGGGAAAGGCAGAAAGGAAATACGAAGAATATAGGGAGCCAGGCACAGTGGCTCAAGCCTGTAATCCCGGCACTTTGAGAGGCCGAAACGGGCAGATCACCTGAGGTCAGAAGTTCGAGACCAGACTGGCCAACATGGTGAAACCCTGTCTCTACTAAAAATACAAAAATCAGCTGGGCATGGCAGTGTATGCCTGTAATCCCAGCTACTTTGGAGGCTAAGGCAGGAGAATCGCTTGAACCTGGGAGGCGGAGCAAGTTGCAGTGAGCAGAGATCACATCACTGCTCACTGCAATCCAGCTTGGGTGACAGCAACACTGTCTAAAAAAAAAAAATAGAATATAGGGTGGTCTGCGATGTTACATGCCAACGACAGGTCAAGTAGAATGATGGCCTCTAGGAAGGACCATTAGCAACAGGGAAGGGGTGCAGGTTATTGGAGATACTGCCACTGGAGCTTGGGGGTGGGCCCAGGACTCCCAGGGCTGCCCCACCGAGGACACAGGGTCTGCTCTTGCTCTGTGTGACTCTTCACATGGGCACAGCGCCTCCGCCATTCTCCAGGAAGTCTGGCTAAACCAGAAGTTGCTGAAAGTTTTAGAGAAGAGCTGAACAGGGAGGTGTTCCCTGCACCTGCACAGCATGGCAAACTCCGCCAATTGCCCTTGGACGTTGACTCTCTCCCTCCAGCCACCATCAGATTCCCCCTTTACTGACACCCCTTCCCTGTGGCTCCTGCCTCCCCACTTCTGGGTCTCCCTTCTTGTGGGAAGTAGAAAAGTTCCTATTTAAAGTTTCCTTTCTTGTTAAAGAATAAGAGTGCTAATAACTTTGTTAAGCCCCATCCTATGTAGCTGTTAGACATGCCATGCTTACAGGCACATAGTACATTCTATGTCCTTGTACTTTAACCAAGATATCTGTGCTGGACGTGCTCACAGGCATGTCCCAACTC
Source organism: Plecturocebus donacophilus (assembly GCA_004027715.1). Lineage (NCBI taxonomy): Eukaryota > Metazoa > Chordata > Mammalia > Primates > Pitheciidae > Plecturocebus > Plecturocebus donacophilus. The sequence goes on along the minus strand of PVKP010029924.1, from coordinate 3,202 downwards.
TCCATTGCTTTCACCTATTTAGAAAAGTTTTAAGTTATTAACCAATCAGGTTTTAGTTTAGATTGTGAGGTTTGACTCCAGGCAACAGAGATCAGACACAGCAGTAAGGACGATCCCAAATGCATAAGGGATAAATTTGTGTGTTTTCCTTTGTTCACTGTACTCTTGTGGCACAATGGCTGCTGGGATTATTCTTCCTGCAGTCCAGGAAGTAAAAATTGTGTTGCTGAAAGATCCTTTGGCTCAGTGTTGATTTTTCTTTGTGGCACCGAGCATCCATTTCCAACATTTATTTCCAAGACGTCTCCACACAGCCAGTGACGTGTCTCAGCAGCCACCTGGCTGAGCGCTGGGCTCGGAGATGAATGGGGCTGAGACATGAGCCATAGTGCTGAGGCCCAAGGTGCTCAGTTCCCCTGTCCTCTGTAGGGTTCCCAGTTCAGTAACCTGCCTCCTCCCACAGCGCCTTTCTATAGAGAAGCCAGGCCAGGGACAAGAGTATGTCTGCTCTAACGTAATCCTTCCCCAGAAGCAGAGGGGAGGCCTTGCTGCTGGTACAAGAAGGACGGAGAACAGTTCTTTCTGGAAGCTTTTCCTCCAGCGTGTTCACTGATAGACCCATAAGCAGCTGGAATCCTACCCCCTAGGAACTCTAAGTGCTCTGGTTGTTTTCATTCGCCACGTCCACCCTCCCTGCACACTAGCCACACATTCGTTTCCTCAACAAAGGTTTACTAGGCACATAATTAGTGCAGTCCCGGCACCGGTGCCAAGAGTGGAGCTGGAGAGGGCAGGCCCACCTGTGACCGCATGGGGCTCCCAGCCAGAGGAGGAAGACAGGCTGTGTGCAGCCGCGCTGGGAGCTGCAGAAACCAGAGATGTCCTGGAGGGTGGCCCGGCCTCCTGGCGCCCACTCCCACACCATACACCGTGTTCTTTCATCCCTGGGCTGCTCTACGAAGAATCCCAAAACAGTACAGCGATGTGGAGCTCCGATGCCCTTTTCTCCCACACGTGCTGAGGTCATGGGCTCAGAATAAGCTAGCAACTTGCTCATTTAGCACAGCAAGTGAGTAACAAAGCCAGGACAATAGACTATGTTTTTTCCCAAACCATGCCCTGCCCACTGCTGACCTTGTGCCATCAGCAAATCAAATAGAAGCCTCTGGGCCCTTGTCTGGAAGCCTCCAGACAAGTCTCATTTTCAGTGCTGGACAAAGGCAGGTGCTTTTATCTGCAGGAGATGAGGAGGTAGAGTGTGTGTGCACGTGTGTGTGTGTGTGTGTGTGTGTGTGTGTGTGTGTGTACGTGCTCATGTTGGGTGGAATCCCGTGTTATTTCTCTTCTCATAGTCCTGGAAGCCTGCTTAAAAGAGGAAGCATTTTGGCAGTCTTCCAAATGATAGCTTGCTTTTGAGAGCTGAGCAAGGAGGGACTCCAGGAGATGTGGGTGGGGTGTCACTGCATGCCCCTGAGGCTGGGCACCTCCTGTGTAAGACCCTGTACTGGCTGCTGGAAATTGGCCGAAGGCAACTGCAGCTTCTCCAGGGTTCCTTTCGCCAGGGCCCCTGCCTCTTCTCCTGGAAGATAAGCTGAAGGCATCTTAAATTTCTCCTGCTTGCCAAACAACCAATCAAGGAGGAAGAAAGAACAGAACCATCTGTTTAACCAGTGGTCACCCATGCTACTCTCTGGGGCAAGAGGCTTCTTCCGCTTCTGGGCCAAAGCTAAGTGCCTTGTGAAAGCTACCAGATGCTTGGTGTTCTGCGGTGGGCAGATCTATGCAAACCCACCCCCAAAGGCCGAGGAAAGAGGCTGACAAATCCAGTTTCTTATAAAAAAACATTTATTAGGGACTTACAAACAAAAGCCGGGTCCCAGGCAGCGTTGAGAGGAACAGTGGATTCCTGAGCCATTACCCCCCAGAACCAGGACTTACCCACCGTAGGGAAGGAATGTGTAGGACAGCTGAAGCTGACCCCTCAGGGAAAGGCAAGAATGCTCTGTGAGTCTGCCTACGGCCAGGATTCACGGTCAAGGTTGCTTTGGTCTAAGGGCAGCATGTAAGGTAACAGCAAATAAAGTAGAAATCTTAGAGTCATTCCTGGAACAGGTTAATCAGAAGTCAAGATAGCATGTCAGCATCCAAGATGGAGCTGCATTAGCCTCCACACGGAGCCGCTGGAAACCTCATGGGGAGGAAACCAGAAAAAGAAATGGAAAAAATCAGATTTTGTCCAACAATGGAGGAACCACGTAGAAAGTACAGTGCATCAATATCCCAGACTATCCAGCCGCGAGACAATACTTGTGACAAAACTCGCTTCCAGCTTCCCATCCTGTGAAAAACAGCAGACCCCGCATGGCGCACCCACTGTATGCAGGTGGACAGAGCCAGGGAGGTAAGGGGCACAGAAGAAAGCATTTGTGTCAGGGTGGATTCACTTATTACCCCAGGTGGAGAAAATGACTGCAGGTGTGCTGGGATTCTTTTCAAATGTTCCAATTATTTCTTAAAATCCAGAGTATAACATAAAAAGGACTCCGCAGGGAATAGAGCAGTTTATTCGTTTACCTTCTCTCTGGCAGCAGCTTCTCCACTTCAAGTTCGCCTATTTTCTTGACATATGTGAAGCTCAGAGCAAATCATAGTTTCTTTCTTTCTTTCTTCACAATTTCTTTCTCTTTCTTTCTTTCTATCTACCTTCTTTCTTCCTCTCTTTCTTTCTTTTTTTGAGACGGAGTCTTGCTCTGTGGTCCAGGCTGGAGTGTAGTGGCATGATCTCAGCTCACTGCAACCTCCGCCTCCTGGGTGCAAGCGATTCTCCTGCTTCGGCCTCCTGAGTAGCTGGGATTACAGATGCGCGCCACTACGCCTGGCTAATTTTTGTATTTTTAGTAGAGACGCGGTGTCACCACGTTGGTCAGGCTGGTCACCATGTCACCATGTTGGTCAACCCCTGACCTCGTGATCTGCCCACCTCAGCCTCCCAGAGTGCTGGGATTGCAGGCACACACCACCATGCCCAGCAAATTTTTGTCTTTTTAGTAGAGATGGGGTTTCACTATGTTGGCCAGGATGGTCTCTACCAACCTCATAATTTATCAGTCTAGTCATTGTGCCGTGAGGATAAATAAGTTGCAATCATCTTGCATTTGTGCAGCACCCACCAACTTACAGAGCACTCTCAAATCTTTTGTTC
>PVKP010029923.1:0-28486 GCA_004027715.1 Plecturocebus donacophilus | reverse complement strand
GAACTCCGAACCCCAGGTGATCCACTCCCCCAACCCCCTGGCCTCCCAAAGTGCTAGGATTACAGGTATGAGCCACTGCACCTGGCCACCTGGTGCTTTTTAACTGTCCAGAATATTCCAAAGTGTGGGTTTTGCAAAGTCCAATCTCCATGCACACAAATATCTGAAGCATCCGTAACCAGTTGTCCTTCCTAGGAAGAAGGAGCCTTTGTCCATGCGTCCCTACAGAAAGTGACTTTTCAGTGGACGGACTGCAGGCTCCAGCCATGCATCCCATCCATTTGAAGATATCTCTGCTCTGGAATATCCGAGAGTCCCTTGGTCTCTTCCTCTACAACACAGACACCATCATGGGGTCTTTTTGTGACCCTGAGCCTTTCCTGGCAGGGTCCCTAAGATCCATGACTCCCCATACCCCATGCAAAGAACTTTTTGAAAGGAGAATCACTGTGAATATAAACGACTGTCTCAGAAGCTTGATTTTTAAAAATGGAATGTGGATCTGGCCCTTGCAAATATAAAACAGATTGAGAAGCTGAGCTTTGTGGAGTGACTTAAACAGGCATTCTGAGTTGGCACCCGCTGGGAGCAGTGCAGCAAAGGTTGGCGTTTGGGAACAGGCAGAACCCAGAGCTGGGCTCGGGAACAATCCTCCCCCCAACCTTTTCCTCTCCTCCTCTTCCCCTCCTGCCTTCACCACCTCCTCCCTCCTGCCCCTCCACTTTTACCTCATCTGTTTGTTTCAGAAACCCTCACTGAGCATCCACTGTGCACTGGTCCATGTTTAGTGGTGCTGCGACTCCAGGCTCCCCCTTGTGGCATTCTCAGTGGGGCAAAGATGGTCCCTGAGCCAGGGACCATGGCATTGCCCCGGTCTGTGCCAAGGAAGGCCCCCGTGCTAGGACAAGCAAGGTGAGACCTAAAGCAGAAAGGCAATGGGTAGGGGAGGGCACTTCCAGGCAAGGATGTAGCTGGGAGGGTGATGTATAAAACTGTCCTTTCAGGCCGGGTGCAGTGGCTCACACCTGTAATCCTAGCGCTTTGGGAGGCTAAGGCGGGTGGGTCACCTGAGGTTAGGAGTCTGAGATCAGCCTGGTCAACGTGATGAAACCCGTCTCTACTAGAAATACAAAATTAGCCCAGCGTGGTGGTGCATGCCTAATCCCAGCTACTTGGGAGGCTGAAGGAGAATCACCTGAACCCGGGAGGTGGAGGTTGCAGTGAGCCAAGATCACACCACTGCACTCCAGGAGTGAGACTCGATCTCAAACAAAAGAAATAAATAAATTCATAATCTTCATAAAACTCCAGAACGTCAGAACAAAGAGAAAAACTTCAAAGTTTAAAGGAACAAGAGAGAGACCTACCAACAGTAAACGTTTTGGCATGAAGAGATGGTCAGGAGACAATGTAGTAATATAATATTTTTATAAAGCGCTACAGAAAAGTAAAGGTCATTCTACTCAATTATTCAGAAATGAGGCAAAATAAAGCCATTTTCAGATATCCAGAACTAAGAGGTCTTGCCCTGAAATTGAATTTCTAAAGGATACATTTTGGGAAGAAAAATGAACCCACAGAGAATGAGTTAGATTTAAAATACAGGAACATTAGTTAATTAAATTTATACTATCTACTGTACATTTTTGGGCGGAGGTGTGGGGGATGGAGTCTCACTCTGTCACCTAGGCTGGAGTGCAGTGGCACAATCTTGGCTCACTACAACCCTGCCTCCCGAATTCAAATGATTCTCCTGCCTTATCCTCCCCAAGTAGCTGGGATCACAGCTGCACACCACCATACTTGGCTAATTTTTGTATCTGTGATAGAGACAGGGTTTTACCATGTTGGCCAGGCTGGTCTCGAACTCCTGACCTCAGGTGATCCTCCCGCCTCTGCCTGCCTCCCTCAGCCTCCCAAAGTGCTGGGATTACAGACCTAAGCCACTGCAACCAGCCCTATTGTAAATATTAATGATACTTTCTTGTATTAATATGAGAAAAATTCTCAATTATAACCACAAGGAAGACAAGAGAGAATGCTCAGTGTACATTTCTGGTGTGCAAAGGTCCTTGCTTGTTTTAGAGGATGTCAGAGATAATAACTTTAGACTTGCTAAAAAAAATTTATAGTTAAATAAGTATGTTGGCTGGGCACAGTGGCTCACATCTATAATCCCAGTGCTTTGGGAGGCAAAGGTGAGAGGATCACTTGAGCCCAGGAGTTTGAGACCAGCGTGGGCAATATAGTGAGACTACGTCTCTGCAAAAAAATTTTAAAATATTAGTCAAGTATGGTGGTATGTGCCTGCTATTTCGGAGGCTGTTGTGGGAGGATCCCTTGAGCTAGGAGGATTAGGATGCAGTTAGCTATGATTGCACCACTGCATTCCACTCTGGACAACACAGTAAAACTTTGTCCCTTAAAAATATGTGTGTGGCCAGGTGGGGTGGTTGATGCCTATAATCTCAGCACTTTGGGAGGCCGAGGTAGGGGTATTGCTTAAGGCCAGAAGTTCAAGACCAGCCTGGTCAACAGGGTGAAACCCCATCTTTACTAAAGCTACAAAAATTAGCTGGATGTGCTAGCACACACCTATAATCCCAGCTACTCGGGAGGTTGAGGCAGGAGAATCGCTTGAACCCAGGAGGCAGAGGTTGCAGTGAGCCAAGATCATTCCATTGCACTCCAGCCTGGGTGACAGAGCAAGACTCCATCTCAAAAAAAAAAAAAGTGTGTATGTGTGTGTGTATGTATATGTATGCATGTGTGTATGTGTATATATATGTTCGTGTGTTTCTGTACGTGTATGTGTGTGTAATAAAGCAAAAAGCGGCAATCACGAGGAAAATTAACAAATCTGCCAGCAAAATGGAAGGTTTTAACAGATCTCAATGCAGTAATGGAAAACCAAGCAATAAACAAAAAATAGCAAGGCTTAGAAGACTTAAAAAGCACAATTTCAACACCGATTTTATATAGGCCTGTGTGTGATGTATGCATATATAATGTATAGAATGCAAAGAAATATATATATTCTTGTAACTAGAAAATATAGAAGTACATTATAAATTATAAATAATGATACATTATAAATAGATAAATGTTTTTTCAAGCACCTGTAAAACATTTATAAAAACTGACCAACATGTCTGTAATCCCAGCAGTTTGGGAGGCCAAGGCAGGAGGGTCATTTGAGCCCGGGAGTTTGAGACCAGCCTGAGCAACACAGGGAGATGCCGTCACTACAGAAAAATTTATAAAATTAGCAGGGTGTGGTGGTGTGCACCTGTGGTCCTAGCTATTTGGGAGGCTGAGGTGGGAGGATTGCTTGAGCCCTGGATTTCAAGGCTAAAATGAGCCATGACTGGGCCACTGCACTCCAGCCTAGGTGACAGAGGAAAGCCCCATCTCAAAAAACAAAACAAAACCCCAAAAAACAAAACTGACCACCTATCAAATACCAGGTTACAATATATTTCAGGGAACGAATACAACACAGATCACATGCTTGGACTACAATGCTCTCACACTGATGGAAAATAAACTCTCCACTTCACACATTCTAAGATGTACTTTATTTTTTGACATCATCTCTGAAACCAGAATGCTTCTTATAACTGATGGGATGTCACAGTTTAATAAGCAATGTTTTTTTTCCCTTCCTTAGTGGTATAAAAAATAATGGAGTGCATTACAATCAATAACATTTTAGATTTTATGAAAATACGGTAGTTTTTAAAAAATGTATGGGATACATTACTATCTAACTAGAAATTAATAACAAAAGAAAAAAGAAAAAGCTTTAAAGTACCCCCCTGAATCCCTCTCTTGTATCAAGGAGGAAATAAAATTAGCAATTTTAGGCTATGAAAAATTGTGCTAATGACAATTTATGCATACCAAAACTTATGGAATGTGGCCAGAACTATACTCAGAGGAAGCGTCATCAGTTTAAATGTTTCATTCGTAAAAAAGAAAGATAATACATGACCCGGACAGACATTCAACTTAAAAAATTGGAAAAAGAAAAAGAAAATCAGCCTCAACAAGGCATTAAAGATAACAGTGGCAAGTCCTGATTTTTAAAGTTGTTTAACAGGCTGGGCACGGTGGCTCACACCTGTAAGCCCAGCACTTTGGGAGGCTGAGATGGGTAGATCACACAGTCAGGAGTTCGAGACCAGCCTGACCAACATGGTGAAACCCTGTCTCTACTAAAAATACAAAAAAATTAGCTGGGTGTGGTGGCTCGTGCCTATAATCCCAGCTACTCAGGAGACTGAGGCAGGAGAATCGCTTGAACCTGGGAGGCAGAGGTTGCAGTGAGCTGAGGTTGCCCCACTGTACTCTAGCTTGGGCGACAAAGTAAGACCCTGTCCCCCCTCCTTCTCCAAAAAAAGTTTAATGGCAGGATGAATAAATAAATTCAACAGCTGTTTCTTAGAAAAGGCCAATGAAATAAACAAATCTCTGGTAAAGACTAACCAAGAAAAGAGGAAAACAACATTAACGAGAGAGAGATAAGTAGAGATGCATAAAAAATATTAAAATAGAAGAATACCACATAGAATTCTCTACTAATAAATTTTAAAATCTTGATTAAATGTATGATAGTCTAGGGAAGCAAAGTGATCCAAACTCATTTAAGAAGTAGAGAAGCTGAATGGGCAATATGTGTGGAAACAGTCCTCCTGGCCCCCAAAGGCACTGTCCTCAGACAGTTTCAAACCTTCAAGGAACAGACGTTTTCTATGCTATTTAAAATGTTCCAGAGGATAAAGAAAAGAGAAAAATTTCCTAATTAATTTTATGAATAACGCATAACCCTGGTGCCAAAACCTGTCAAAGATGAAACAAAAATAAAATCACAGACTAAATCTTGCTTGTCACTATAGATGCCAAAATCCTAAATCAAAGGACATGGAAGGCCAGGCATGGTGGCTCATGCCTGTGATCCTAGCACTTTGTGAGTCCGAGGCGGGTGGATCTCTCGAGATTAGGAGTTCGAAACCAGCCTGGCCAACATGGTGAAACCCCATCTCTACAAAAAATAGCCAGGCATGGTGACAAGTACCTGTAATCCCAGCTACTCAGGAGGCTGAGGCATGAGAATTGCTTGTACCCAGGAGGCAGAGGCTGCAGTGAGCTGAGATCACACCACTGCACTCCAGCTTGGGCAACAGAGCCAGACCCTGTCTCAAAAAAATAAATAAAACACATGGAAGACTCATACAGCCCCTACCATCACCACCCTCAACTCCAAATGTATAGCAATGCTGAATAAGATATAAGATAAAATCTTTTTTTTTTTTTCCTTTTTTAGAGATAGGGTCTTGCTCTACTGCCCAGGCTGGAGTGCAGTAGTGCACTCATAGCTCACTGCAGCCTAAGTCTTGGACTAAAGGAATCCTCCTGCCTCAGCCTCCCCAGTAGCTTGGACTATAGGTGCACACTACCATGCCTGGCTAGTTTTTACATTTTTTCAGTGACAGGGGTTTTACTGTGTTGTCCAGGCTGGTCTCAAACTCCTGGGCTCAAGCAATCCTCCTGCCTTAGCCTCACAAAGCACTGGCATTACAGGCATGAGTCACCATGTCTGGCCCGATAAAAATCATTAGATACATAGCTAAGCTTAAAGAAAGAAAAGAAAATCCTCAGATGCATGAACTGAAACAATGAACTGTCAGCAGGTGTCCCAGAAGTCCTGAACACAGATGGCAGAACCTAGAGGTCAGGGCCTGGGGCCTTGGTGCCCACAGGAGATTCAGTCGGGACCCTCATAAGATGAGGAACTAGAAGTCAGTTACTGCACACAGCTAGGGCTCTAGAAGGAATCACACCTCAGTGAAATGGAAGCCTAGAAAACTCAACCCCTGTCTAAGAGAAAACATAAGTCCTGGGGCAGGAAGAAGTCTCTTAGAATGAAAAGAATCCCAAGCCTGAACTATGGCTGTAGAGTTCAAATTTACATGACCAATATGGAGCTAGAAATAGTAGGAAAAATAGGTCCCAAACTGACGCACACATGGGAGCTCCCAGCAGAAACAATTTTTGAAATGTTCTGAAGCAATACTTCCACAACCCAGGAAGCACAGGGCTACCATTTTTTAAAATGTCAACAATCTTAAATTAGTTTGGATAATTTTTGCTTCCCTAGAATATTGCATAGAAATTATAATCTACCAAAGGAAATGATTCACCATGAGGAGAAACAAGCTGATAAACAAGCAGAAAGACTAGATCCCGAGATAAGGGAGAAACCTGATTTATGTTCATTTATCTGTTGTTCATGTTAACATTTATATTTTAAATTATGAAATGTGTAAAACAATGAAACAGGCATCAAAGAACTGGAAACTACAGGAAACAAGCATGTAGATTTCAACAATCTCCACAGAATTCTGAGAAATAAAAAAATATAGTGATTAAAATTAAAACTCATTGCTAGGATTTCAGAACAGATCAGTAAACTGGGAGACACAGTGATCCAGGGGGTGAATCTAACAATCACCCAGAATGCAAACATGGAAAAACGTGAAACTGATTTCCAAAGAAGAGAATAGAATGAGAAGGTCCAAAATAAAACTGATCATCATAGACTCTGGTCAAAATGCATTCCCAGGGACTGAAACAAAGGCAGGGTCCTTCCAAATAACTCACACTAAGACCTTTAGGCAACTGTATCAGTGTCAGCACAGAGTCTTTAGGGCACTCGAGAGACCATTAATCACCAAGGCTTATATAGAGCTAACCATGTGCCAGGCATGATCCATTTTAAGCACCTTATATACATTAACTCATCTACTTCTCATGACAATCTAAGAGTTCGGTAATATATTATTATCCCCAATATATAGATGAGTAAACTGAGGAACAGAGTTTAAGTAATTTTCCCCAGCTATTAAGTGTTGGAGTAGAAGTCAAATCCAAGTAACCATCTCCAGAGTCTGTGTTCTAAACCACCATGCTATATTGTCCTTCATACATATGACCTGCGTTTCAAAGGCTAATATTGAGAACAGGGTAAAGAAACTATTTGAAGAGATAAAGACTAAAAAAAATTTGCAGAACTTAAGAAAGCCATGAGTCCTAAGAATGAATAAGTGCCTCAACTTCCAAGTAGGAAAAATAAAACTATACATCTATATGTAACTCAGTGAAGCTGAAGAATATGAAACAGAGAAAAGTGACAAAAATAACCAGAGAGAAAGACATTATCCACAAAGAACTGACACACTAACTCATCTTCTTTGAGAAACAGGGGGGATCAGAAAATAATGAATAAGCCTTCAGAGAGCTAAAGGAAAATAATCGTCATCCCAGAATTCTATACTCAGCTCAACTATAAAGGGAAAAATATTATTTAAATGAACAAAGTCCAAGTGCATTTACATAGGCCTTCCTTGAAAGAACTACTAAGGGGTTTTGTGAGGGAGCTGAAAATGGAACTCACACAGAGTAGAATGCAGTAAGCAAGAGTGATAAAAGAAATTGGCAAACAGCTGTAAGTTGAAATAATCAATAGTAATAATGTGAAAGTGGGGACTTTATAAATAATATGGCACTATAATTGGACAACAAAAGATATAAGATCGGCATATGCTCAGAATTAAAGTGTTCCAAGATCATTCTGTTGTTTTGGAGAAAGGTAAACATTTTTATTTAAATCATACTGTGTTAAACCAAGTGTGTATATCACGAACATAAAGGTAAATCACTGGAAGAATGATAGAATGTGTAACTTCCAAACCAGTAGAGGGACAAAAAAATGAATTAAATATATACAATCAATCCTTTAGAAAGCTGGATAGATTTTAAAAAGAAACGATGAAAAAGCAAGTTAAGTAGGAAACACAAAATAAAACAGAAAAAAGAAAAAATATAGGCTGGCACGGTGGCTCATGCCTGTAATCCCAGCACTCTGGGAAGCTGAGGTGGGTGAATCAACTGAGGTCGGGAGTTCCAGACCAGCCTGGCCAACATGGTGAAACCTCATCTATACTAAAAATACAAAAATTAGCCAGGCATGGTGGTGGGTGCCTATAGTCCCAACTACTCGGGAGGCTGAGGCGGGAGAATCGCTTGAACTTGGCAGGCAAAGGTTGCAGTGAGGCAAGATTGTGCCACTGCACTCCAGCCTGGGCGAAAGAGCAAGAATCCATCTCAAAATGAAGGAAAAAGTATAAATACACCAGTAACCATGGGAAAAAAAGGAAACCAATTAAACTTGCTAGAGAGACACTTTCAAAACATGACACACAAATGTTGAAAGTGAAGCGAGATACCAAAGATAAACCAGACAAAATAACAAAGGCAGAGTTTTTTGCAACATTAATATATGGTAATATAGAACATAAGGCAAAAAAAAAAAGCATTGATGGGATTTAAAAGTTATTACACAACGAAAAAGGAAATAATTCACTAGGAAGGCATAATCATCTTGAACCTATATGCACCTAATAACATTGCTTTACAAAACAAATAGTCAATGTTAATAAAATTACAAAGAAAATGAACAAATTCATAACCATATTCAGAGATCTTAACACATCTCACTCTGATGTTGATAAATTAAGAAGCCAAAAAAACTTAAGAATACAGAGATACAAGCAGTATACAAAACTGAGCTAAAGAATGTATACAGGTACAGATATATATAGAATTCTAAACCCAGCCATTAGAAAAGCCATATTATTTCAAACATAATGGGACAAAAAAAATGATCATATACTAACCAGGACACAAAGGAATTCTCTACTAAAATTAAATAATAGCCTGCACACCACAATCTCTGCAATTTCATTGCATTGCACCACAATGCAATAAAATTAGAAACTCATTTTTCAAAAACAGAAAAGAAAAAAATGCTCTTGAAGTGTTTGCATCCAAATAATTCAAGAGTCAAAGAATCACAAAGAAATGATAAAACCTACTGGCTATTGAACAAGCAATATGATAAAATAATTATGTACACCAACAAATTAAGATTTAATTCAGAAATGCATTACAGAATGGCTCACTATTAGCCATATTATAAATATTAATATAGTTTGCTGCATAAATAGATCAAAAGAGAAAAAAACATGTTTATGTCTATAGATTTAATACATTTGGGGGTAAAAAGAGTCCTCAATTATTTATAAACACTAGTGATATAGGACGCATTTTTTTTTTAAGTTTAAAAGATCTCATCCCATAGATACGATCATGATTAATGGTGAAATATTAAACTCAGGAATAGAATAAAGGAAGCCCACCATTATTTAACATTGCCTATAAAACACCTGCCAATTCACCTAGAAATGAACATTAAATAGAAAGCATAAATAAGTAAAAAACAGAAAGGAGTACATCTTCATGACCTTAGGTGGGTCTAGACTTTCTTAGACACAATCCCCAAAGCATAAGCAATAGAAACAAAAATAAGATAAACTGGATTTTATCAAAATTGAAAACTTTTGAACTGTGAATACCATCAAGAAAATAAGGCAATCACAGAAAAGGACAAAATATTTGCAAATCATATATCTAATATGAAACTTGTGGCCGGGTGTGGTGGCTCACATCTGTAATCCCAGCACTTTGGGAGGTTGAGGTGGGCAGATCACCTGAGGTCAGGAGTTCAAAACCAGCCTGGTGAAACCCCCATCTCTACTAAAACTACAAAAATTAGCCAGACATGGTAATACATGCCTATAGTCCCAGCTATTAGGGAGGTTGAGGCAGGAGGGTTTTTTGAACCTGGGAGGCAAAGGTTGCAGTGAACTGAAATCACACCACTACACTCTAGCCTGGGTAACAGAGTACGACTCTGTCTCAAACAAAATAAAACAAAAGTAGCTGGGCATGGTGGCGGGCACCTGTAAGCAATCCCAGCTACTTGGAAGGCTGAGGCACTAGAATCCTTTGAACTTGGGGGAAGGAGGTAGCAGGGAGCCAAGGTCATGCTACTGCACTCCAGCCTGGGTGACAGAGTAAGACTCTGTCAAAGAAAAAAAAAGCAACGAAACTTGTATCCGGAATACATTAAAAAAAACCCTTTCAACATAATTTAAAAAATTTAACAACCCAATTAATTTATGTGCAAAGGATCTGAATAGATCATCTCTGAGAACTAAAAAGAAACTCCTAGGCCAAGGGGACCCCAGAGAAACCTCAAAAACTGAGCTCCTGGCCAGGCCGGACGGGAGGTCAGACACACACCTCTCCCTTGCTAACCACCATTAGACTTCCTCTCCTGAGAGTTACTACAGTGGGACCCCCTCCCTTTTGTGGTTTAGACACAACTGACCGGCATGAATGTTAACATAGGGGTCATAAGAATCACAGAACAGACTCTTTCTGGCAGTAAGACACCCAATTATGAACATGACCTAAGGCCATGCCAGGCAAGGATAAAGCCATGCACCTCTACACTTAAAACACAGACGATACAGCTGGGCGTGGTGGCTCATATCTGTAATCCCAGCACTTTGGGAGGCTGAGGTGGGCAGAGCACGAGGTCAGGAGTTCAAGACCAGCCTGGCCAACATGGTGAAATCCCATCTCTACTAAAAATACAAAAGAAATTAGCTGGGCATGGTGGCATGTGCCTGTAATTCCAGCTGCTCAGGAAGCTGAGGCAGGAGAATTGCTTGAACCAGGACCGGGAAGCAAAGGTTGCAGTGAGCCAAGATCGCATTACTACATTCTAGCTTGGGCTACAGAGCGAGACTCCATCTCCAAAAAAAAAAAAACACTATTTCTAACTGCCACAGGGATTTCTTTTTGTCTAGCAGCTAAGCCCTGGTTTGGAGATAAACAATACTAAAACAATTGCAGCTCACCCACGGCGGGGCACTAACTGACCCCCCCACCCCTCTGATTTACCAGCCATAACTGCAACTTTGATTCGACAAGAGACTGATTTCAGTAACTTCCTCCTGAGAAGAGACTATCCACTATGGCCTGGTTCTGGCCAGTTCACAGAGGCTGTGCCCTGAGGACCCTCATGTACCCGCTTCACCTTTTGACATGTAGGGTCTAACTGTAAAGCATTTAAATGCAAAGTCTGCAACCCAAGGTAAACATGGGATGCATGTAACATGCATGTTTGTTCAGTATGTATGCATCCAGACCCCCTCATGAATATTCATAGCTCTTCATGTAACTTGCTGAATATGTATACTTGGCCAGCCCATTCAGCATAAAGTCCTGTTCCACCTGCCCTCCCTCTAAGTGCTTGCTTTCGGGTTTTCAGGTGGAGGTTGCACTTCCCAACTGCAAGCTGTGAACCCCCTCTTATGAAATAATGTTCTTTCTAAATCTATAAATTACATGTTTATTTTTCAGCTGACATCTCCAAAGACATCTAAGAAGCAAAAAAGCACATGAAAAGATGCTCAACATCGTTCTTCATTAGGGAAATACAAACCCAAACCGCAGTGAGATACTAGCACACAAACACTAGTAAGGCTGTAATCAGAAGGACAGACAGGACAGATGCAGCGGCTCATGCCTGTAATCCCAGCGCTCTGGGAGGCTGAGGCAGGCGATCACTTGAGCTCAGGAGATTGAGACCAGCCTGGCCAACAGGGTGAAACCCCGTCTCTACTAAAAATACAAAAATTAGCCAGGGATGGTGGCAGGAGAATCACTTGAACCCAGGAGGCAGAGGCTGCAGTGAGCCGAGATCAGGCCACTGTCCTCCAGCCAGGGCAACAGAGTGACACTTCATCTCAAAAAAAAAAAAAAAAAAAAAAAAAAAAAAAAAAAAAAAAAAAAAAAAAAAAAAAAAAAAAAAAAAAAATAGATAGTAACAACGATTACCGAGGAGGTGAAGAAATTAGAACGTTTGCACATTGCTGGTGGGAATGTAAAATGGTGCAGTCACTTTGGAAAACGGTCTAGCAATTCCTCAAGAGGCTAAGCATAGATTTACCAAATGTCCCAGCAATTCCACTCCTCGGTGTATACCCAAGAGAAATGAAAATATATGTCCCCAAAGACCAAGCAGGCGAATATGTACACAGCAGCTTTATTAATAATTGCCAAAACGTAGAAGCAACCCAAATATCCATCCATAGATGATGAATGGATAAAATATAACAATAAATGTGTATATCTGTACAATGCAATATTATTCAGGCATAAAAAGGAATGAAGTACTATTAATACAACCTGGCTTAACCCTGAAACCATTATTATGCTAAGTGGAAGAGAAAGACCACATGTTGTAGAATTCAATTGACATGAAATGTTCAGAATAGGCAAATGTATAGAGACAGAAAACAGATTAGTGTTTGCCTAGGACTGGGCAGGAAGCAATGGGGAGTGACTGTGAATAGCTCAGGCTTTCTTTCTGGAGTGATGAAAGTGTTGTGGAATTGACTGTGGTGATGGGTGTGTAACACTGGGAACATACTGAAAACCAGGGAGTTGCACTTCAGGTGGGGGAATGGTGAGGTATGTGATTATGTCTCAATAAAGCTGTTAACAGAGAGAGAAAGAAAGGAGAGCGAGCGAGCGAGCAAGGACTTCCAGATCCTAGTGATTATATTTGCACCCACTGTTCTGCCCTCCAGCTTTGAGACTAGGAGAACTGTCTGTGCTTCTACCTACGGCCGATCCTCGACATCCACCAGCTCCGGTTCTCTCTAAGCTTCTCAGGGACTGGGCTCAAGCAATTCTCCCCTCTGAGCTACATCAGTTTTTCACATTCTATTCTATCAGTCTCATCGGCATACGGATATGTTGTGATTTCTCCAATCCTAAAAAAACGAAACACCCAAAAAACAAAAACGTGTCAACCCCTCTTCTCTCAGCAGCTATCTCCCCATTTAAGTTTTTTTGAAATGGAGTGTTGCTCTGTTGTCCAGGATGGAATGCAGTGGTGCGATCTCAGCTCACTGCAACCTCCACCTCCCGGGTTCAAGTGATTCTCATGCCTCAGCCTCCCAAGTAGTTGAGATTACAGGTGCCACCACAGCTGGATAATTTTTGTATTTTTAGTAGAGATGAGGTTTCATCATGTTGACCAAGCTGGTCTTGAACTCCTATCCTTAGGGGATCCACTGGCCTCTACCTCCCAAAGTGCTCGGATTATAGGCATGAGCTACCATGCCCAGCCTAATCTCCCCATGTCTTTGCCCTCATTTGCAGCAAAACACCTTGAGTTATCCCTATTCACAATCTCCAGTGTCTCTCTTCCCATTTTACCATAGACTCGTTGAAATCGCACCTTTGTTCCCCCGATTCCACCAAAGCCATTCTTGCCTGGGGCACATTGCAGAACCCAGTGGCCAGCTCTTGGTCCTCGGCCCACCTGGCTTGCCACCAGCATTGGGCACAAAAGACCATGCATTCCTCTGTGGTGCACTTTTCTCACTTGGCTCCCAGGACATGATAGTTTTCTGGTTTCTTCCTGTCTCACTGGTCACTTCTTGCCTTGTTTTGGGTCCTCCTAATCTCCCTGGTGTCTGCGTGTTGAAATATTCCAGTTCTCAGTTATTGCTCCTCTTTGCCTTCCTATCTGCACTAACTCCCTTTCTGACCTCGATCAGTCTTTCAGCTTTAGAAACTATATGTTGGCCAGGCACGGTAGCTCACACCTGTAATCCCAACACTTTGAGAGGCCACCGTGGGTGGATTACGAGGTCAGGAGTTCAAGACCAGCCTGGCCAACATAGTGAAACCCCATCTCTACTAAAGATACAAAAAATCAGCCAGGCATGGTGGCAGACACCTGCAGTCCCAGCTGCTCGGGAGGCTGAAGCAGGAGAATAGCTTGAACCTGGGAGGTGGAGGTTGCAGTGAGCCGAGATCGCACCATTCCACTCCAGCCTGGGCAACAGGGTGAGACTCCATCTCAAAAAAAAAATAAAGAAAGAAAGAAACTGTATCTATACGTTGATGACTCCCAAATATGTATCTCTGAAACCACCTTTGCAAAAATTACTACTGTGAGAGAAATCTGATAGCTGACTCCATTTCATTTCTAACCTCACAAGCTGTCTTTGTTTATTCCTGGGCATAGGTCAAGCTAACTATGGGAGGAATTTAGTTCATAGTTTGTTTTATTTCTTATTTGACATTCTGTCACCAGTCTGGAGTGCAGTGGCATGATCTCAGCTCACTGCAACCTCTGCCTCCCAAGTTCAAGCAATTCTCCTGCCTCAGGCTCCCAACTAGCTGGGACTACAGGTGTGTGCCTGTCTGGCTAAATTTTGTATTTTTAGGAGATAGGGTTTCACCATATTGGCCAGGCTAGTATCAAACTCCTGACCTCAATAGATCTGCCAGCCTCAGCTTTCCATAGTCCTGGGATTACAGGCGTGAGCCACCGCACCTGGCTATAGTTTAACTTTAAAACAAAGATGACAATAGTCCCTTTCTGAAACTAACCCTCTTCTTGCTCAGGGACCAAAGCTACCTTTGTGAAACTAACAAATCAGCCACAAGGTCAAAAGATTTTACACCATCCCCAATTGCTCCCATAGATAACATCACTATTGTAAAACCTAAGACTAGTGTTTGAGGTATCTTTCAGACATTGCTTTCTGATGAACCAACTAGTGCTACCTGGACCAGTAACCCATACCAAGAAACCGGTTCAAATCGTCTTGTGACCTCTACCCAGAAACTGACATAGCACAGTATGACAACTTCGATGTCCTGTGATTTCATCCCCAACCCAGCCGGTCAGCATTCTCCATTCCCTAGTCCCCTGTCCATCAAACTATCCTTGAAACACTCTAGCCTCCAAATTTTTGGGGAGACAGATTTAAGAATTTATCGGCCAACTACTGCCGGGCTGGCCTTGCAATTATTAAACTGCTCTGTTGCCCAGGCTGGAGTGCCATGATGTCATCTCAGTTCATGGCAGCCTCAAATTCCTGGGCTCAAGCAAATCCTCCCACCTCAGCCTCCTGAGTAGCTGAGACCACAGGCATGTACCAGCACGCCCAGCTAATTTTTTGTATTTTCTGTAGAGATGGGGTTTTGCCATGTTACCCAGGCTGCTCTTGAACTCCTGGTCTCTCGCAATTCACCCACCACGGCCTCCCAAAGTGCTGGGAGATTAAAGGCACAAGCCACCACACCTGGCCCTCATTAAACTCTCTCTCTGCTGTAATACTCCTGCTGTTCTCTGTGCATTGGCTTTTCAGGGCAGCCAAGAAGAATGCACTGGGCTATAACCTCTCCAGCTCTAACCTCTCTCCATAAATCCAGACTTGTATATCCAACCAAATATTCAACATCTGCCACTGCATGTGCACTGGACATCCCAAATCCTGTCTGTCCTTCACTGAATGTTTAACCTAAGACCCTCCAACAGCTGTTCCACACACTCTTTCCCACCTCAGCTGTGGGTCACTCCACGCTTCCAGTCACTCAAACCAAAAGCTATCTCTTCCCCACACCCCATCTAACCCATCAGGAAATCTTGTTGGCTCTGCCTTCAAACATATCTGGAATTCAACCCATCTGCTCACGTCCACTGCCAGCATCTTGCTGGATGGATCATCCTCTCCCACTGCCAGGCCTCTTTGCCCCTTATCATGGCAGCAACAGGGAACCAGTTCTAAAATATAATTTCAATCATGGCACTTCTCTGTTCAAAACCCTGCTGTTGCTCCCTACGCACTCAGAGTAAAGTCAAATTCCTCACTCTGTACTCTGCCCTGCATGGCCCACATCCCCTGTTCCCCACCCTCATATGGCCTCATTCCTAGCCGCCCTGTCCCCTAAATCCCAACGTCCCCCCCTGTTCCTTTTGCTGGGTTCCCCCTCTGCCCACACCCATCTTCACACAGGTCAGGATTTCTCAACCTCCGCACTATGGTCATGTAGGGTCAGATGCTCCTCTGTCCTCAGGGCTATCCAGTACACTATAGAGTATTTAGGGGTGTCCCTGTGCTATGGCCACGAGATGCCAGGAACACCCCCGAGTCATGACCATCAAACATGTCTCCAGCTGTTGCCAAATTCCGCTGGGAATACAATTGCCCAGGCTGAGAACCACTGGCCTAGACTGTCTGCAAGGCCCACATCTTCCCATCCTCAAATTTCATCTCACCTTCTTGGGGAGGCCCACCCCAACCCTTTCCCTCCTCCCTCACCCCACACTTCCAATCCCTCTTAACCTATTTGGCTTTTCAAAGCAAGTGCCACATTCTAACACTATGTAATTCATTTATATATATATATGTGTGTGTGTGTGTGTGTGTGTGTATGTGTATATATTTATATTTACACACACACACACACACATATATTTTAGAGACAGGGTCTCACTCTGTTGCCCAGGCTAGAGTGCAGTGGCACAATCATGGCTCACTGCAGCCTTCACCTCCTGGACTCAACTGATCCTCCCGCCTCAGCCTCTCAAGTAACTGGGACTACAGGTGCACACCATCATGCCTGGCTAATTAAAAACATATATATATTTTTGTAGAGACGGGGGTCTTGCTGTGTTGACCAGGCTGGTCTAGAACTCCTGGCCTCAAGAGATCCTCCTGCCTCGGCTTCCCAAAGTACTGGAATTACAGGCATGAGCCACTGCATTGGCCAGAATTTACTTAAGTATATTAGTGTTTGTTGCCTGCTCCCCTTGCTAGAAGGTTGGCTCCATGGGGGCTGGGATTCACCTCTGCTTCACTTCCTGCTGTATCCCTAGTGCCTAGAACGGTACCTGACGCAAACACACTTGGTTCTCCATAAAGTTGTTGTGTACATGGATCAGAAGATCCAGTATGGTAATATGTAATAAATATAGTAAAGCTGGGCGTGGTGGCTCATGCCTACAATCCCAGCACTTTGGGAAGCTAAGGTGGGTGGATCACCTGAGGTCAGTAGTTCAAGAGTAGCCTGGCCAACATGGGGAAACCTTGTTTCTACTAAAACTGCAAAAATTAGCTGGATGTGCCAGCAGGTGCTTGTAGTCCCAGCTACTTGAGAGGCTAAAGCAGGAGAATCACTTGAACCGGGGAGGCGGAGGTTACAGTGAGGCGAGATTGCACCACTGCACTTCAGCCTGGGTGACACAGAGAGACTCTGTCTCAATAAATAAATAAATAAATAAAGGAGTCTATTTATCTGTAAACTTATCCTAAATTTATGTATAGGTGAAACACTATCCCAATTAAAAATCTTCACTAGATATTATTTGAAATGCAATACCCTATATCCAAAAGAATAAAAATGCAGTATTACACAAGAATCATAGCAAGAGGGTACCTGCCCCGGTAAGATACTAGAAATGCATTCCTAAGCTATGATAATTAAAATCGTGGGTGCCGGGACTAGAATGGTCAAATTAGAACAGAAGAGTCCAGAAGGGGCCCTAGTTAATACAGGAATTAAGCAAATGGTCAAGCTGGCATTTAAAAATCAGCAAGCAAAGAGTGAATGTTCAGCCGGTACAACTGGCTGGCCATTTTGCACCTGCGGTATATGTGTGTTATTTAGAAACATGGAGAAAGAACTGCAGCGCCTGCTGGGGAAATGGCTCGAAGAGTCATAGGTGGCTGCCTCCAGGACATAGCTCAGGAGAGCTGGGGAGGGAGGGAGCGGAGAGCTGGGAGAAGTGTTAAAAGCCTTTTTATTATTGCTGCCTTCGTAAGCTATGTACATACATAACTTTGGTAAAACTAAAATGTACATTAGAAAAAGCAATAATTACGCCCCTGTTTAACCTAATTGACACAGATTTAAAAAATAAAAAGAAGATTCCCAGTGCAGTTGTGATTATGAGAAAAAATAGGCCCGCTCACACACTGCTGAGACTTTCTGGAAGGTGATTTGTTGGGATGTGCTAAAAGTCTGGAATTTATACTGGGACGGCACAAAGGTATACAGCAAGAAGGTTCACGTGAACATTCTTTAAAATTGAAAAGCAAAAACAAAAACCCCCAAAATGTCCAAAAGGGAATCGGTTCTATAAATTACAATAAATTCACGGGAAGGAATGCCATGCAGGTGTCAAAAGCAAGATAGAAACAGATTCATCACCATAGGAAAGAATTTATGATATACGAAGTGATTAAACAGGTTAGGTGCGGTAGGCATAAAGATTATTGCATTTTGAGAAAATGAATATGATTTACGAGTTTACATATATAAAATTATATAGATGTAAGATAGCCTCTTCTCTGGGACAATGCATGCCAACACCAGATCCAGAAGGATTAAAGGAACAGTAAGACTTTAATCTTCTTTTTGCTCTTGCAAAGGCATTTCCACGGGGAATCTCTAAGACTTTTGGTGGGACCCAGTGGCTCATGCCTGTAATCCCAGCACTTTGGGAGGCTGAGGCGGGCACATCACTTGAGGTCAGGAATTCGAGACCGGCCTGGCCAACATGATGAAAAATACAAAAATCAGCCCATTGTGGTGGTGTGTGTCAGTAGTCCCAGCTACTCAGGAGGCTAAGGCACAAGAATCACTTGAACCTGGAAGGCAGAGATTGCAGTGAGCCGAAATCGCACCACTGCACTCCAGCCCAGGCAACAGAGGCCCTGTCTAAAAAACAAAACAAAACAAAATAAAAACGGGCCAGGTGCAGTGGCTCACACCTGTAATCCCAGCATGTTGGATCACGAGGTGGATGACAAGGTTAGGAGTTCGAGACCAGCCTGACCAACATGCTGAAACCCCATCTCTACTAAAAATACAAAAAATTAGCTGGGCACAGTGGCAGGAGCCTGCAATCCCAGCTACTCAGGAGGCTGAGGCAGGAGAATCAACCGAACCCAGGAGGCAGACGTTGTAGTGAAACAAGATCGCGCCATTGCACTCCAGCTTGGGCAACAAAAGCAAAACTCTGTCTTGGGGAGGGGGAGGGAAGAGAGAGACTTGTGAAGGTGGAAGCTGGAATGCTGAGGCTAGATTCCTTGGAAGTAGGGGACATGGGGGGCTCCTCCATAGGCCCTCTCTGCTACCCACTTATCCAGGGGGTCCTGGGGCAGTGGGTCAGGCTGCCAGGATCCAGAGGCACACAGAGCCCACCCTCCTGCAGGCCCACAGGCGAGGGCTTTGACCCCTTCCCAGCAGACAGGGATGTCCCAGAACAGAGGCCACAGTCAGTGGGTGCTAAGCCCCATAGCCCTGCACCCATGGCCTGTGGTCTTGGTGGTTCCTGTCCCTTTCCAGGGCTCTGACAAGACACTGGGCCCCAGGCCCTCACCCTCCAGGCAGAAATCATCCACCTTACCAGTGAAGTTCTGGACTCTAAATTCTTCAGGACCAGAGGCCAAAGTGATATATAAACATATGGTTTGGTCATCGCAGTGCTTTGGTTTTAAATTCTGAATTAGTCTCCAGACTTCAGAGGGGAAGTGATTTTACATAAAAATTGACCTCTGTTCTTGAATATCTGAATACCCAGCCACCCTGGAAACCCCCATCCCTTCCTGTGATGACAGCCGGAGTCCCACTGTCCCCTCCAAAGCAGCAGGTCTCCCAGGCATCCCAGACCACATCCCTCTTGCCCTGAGGCCTGGCCCCATGGGTGGCTGAATTTTCCACCTGGGTGTCCAGAACCCCCTAATTTCTGGG
Source organism: Plecturocebus donacophilus (assembly GCA_004027715.1). NCBI lineage: Eukaryota > Metazoa > Chordata > Mammalia > Primates > Pitheciidae > Plecturocebus > Plecturocebus donacophilus. The sequence goes on along the minus strand of PVKP010029923.1, from coordinate 8,947 downwards.
CTGTCTGAGGCTCCTTCTCCCTGATTTACCAGCCCCACTCTTCCTTCCACCTTCACCTGTGGGAACCAGTTCCAATACCCCTCCAATCCCCAGCCCATGTTCTGCCTTGCCCCTTGAGGACACAGAAGTTTCCCTGCAGAGGCTGGGCGCGGTGGCTCATGTCTGTAATCCCAGCACTTTGGTAGACTGAGGCAGGAGGATCATGAAGTCAGGAGTTCAAGACCATCCTGGCCAACATAGTGAAATCCCATCTCTACTAAAAATATAAAAGTTAGGTGTAGTGGCATGCTCCTTGTAGTCCCAACTACTCAGGAGGCTGAGGTGGGAGAATCGCTTTAACCCAGGAGGTGGAGGTTGCAATGAGCTGAGACTGCACCATTGCACTCCAGCCTGGGTGACAGAATGAGACTGTCTCAAAAAAAAAAAAAAAAAAAAAAAAAAAAAAGAAATTTCCTAGCAGAAAGCCCCTCACCCAGAGCCAGAAGCCTGGCCCACTGCACGCTGAGGTTTGACAGCTCAGATCTGGGGGCGCCCTTAACCTTGCTGCTGCTTGAATCCAGCCCAGGGGGTAGGGGGCAGGGATCTAGACTGCGGCTGAGAACCTGGTCAGAGCTTCACCCCGTCCTGAGCTCAAGAAGGGGTCCCAGGGCAGAACAGCAATTCTGTCCCCTGAGGACTCTAAACCCAGCAGAAGAGGACTTACCCAGCCGAACACAGGTTTAGGAACAGGTAAGTCCCTAAGAGCCAGGATCTTAGACTGAGTTCCCTGGATGCTCTGGGGTGGATGGTGCAGATGGGTTTGTAGGGGTGGACTTTTGGGATAGCCCGCTGTGAGGAGCTGAGGAGGGCAGGAGCTGGCAGAGGGAAGAGTCCAAGCCGACAGCAATGCCTCTCAGCTGAGGCCTCAGCCCACTCCATCAATGCTCTGGGGCCGGGAGGGACCTTCAGGGTAGTCCCAAATGGAGACAAGGGGCTGGGCCTTGGTGAACCCACAGCAACAGCAGTCCCTGGGGGCAGGATGAGGTGTGACTTTGGGCAAGGAACTCCCCGGGGCCCAGGGCAGTTTCCATCACTGGGCGCTCCTGGGAGCATCAGCAACAGACGTTCCTGGCAGCCCCTGCAGGGCCTCAAGCATGCCTGGGCAGAGCAACACCGAAACCATCACCTGGGGGCCAGCGGGGAGGCATCCTGGAGCACCTACCTCGCTGGAAGGAAGAGGGAGGTGCCTTGTTGGGCAAGACCAGAGGGCCAGAGACGCCAAGAGGAGAGAGTGTGCTGAAGATTCGGTCACATTCAGTGGCATTTATTGGCAACAGAACATTAATTCCAACTGTCACTGGAGTCCATTTCAATTTTGTAATAACATAAAACAGTTAAGAGTCTAATTTATTCATACAAATCTTGTTAGCATCCAACTTCCACATAATGTAACATATTCCTAAAACACTGACAAAGCAGGAAAAATTAAAAACACAAAAGGCATCCATGGACTCTGAAGGCCACAGAGCCAAAGGTGAGTGGGAGGTCGGGGAGACCAGGGCAGCCCCAGAAAGGGCTGGAGGCTTGGAACAGGAACAGGCAGACCTGGAGAGGTGGGCAGAGCTCCAAAGGAGCCACAGCTTCCACCACATCCCAGATTGAAACCGTCCCCATGGGGCTGGCAAGAATTGCTGGGTTCTGGACAGAAATACAGTTATAATTAAGCATTAATTGGGCTGCACTCTGGCCCACTTCCTTGTAGCAGAAGGGCCAGTCATGGTGGCTCATGCCTGTAATCCCAGCACTTTGAAAGGCTGAGGTGGGCGGATCATCTGAGGCTAGGAGTTCGAGACCAGCCTGGTCAACATGGTGAAACCCTGTCTCTACTAAAAATACTTAATTAGCCGGGCATGGTGGCATGTGCCTGTAATCCCAGCTACTTGGGAGGCTGAGGCAGGAGAATTGCTTGAACCTGCTGGGGGGCGGAGGTTTCAGTGATCGGAGATCGTGCCATTGCACTCTATTCTGGGCAACAAGAGTGAAACTCCCGTCTCAAAAAAAAAAAAAAAAAGATGTTTTTCAGACCCCAAATTGCAGCCAACAGTCTGAGGACTCCCCACAGAGGAAGGGAATCAGCCTGAGAACACAGCTTCTTTCTCTCCGGGTGCCAAGACTTCACCCTGCACTCTTCCACCCATCAATGACCTCCACACTTCACCCACTCCACAATGTAAAAATCCTAACCCCACATTCCCCAAGGAGAGGGATTTGAGATTCCCTCCCATCTCCTGGTTCCATGACCTGACCATTAATCCTCTTTCTCTACCGCAACCTGGCATCTTAGCACATTGACTTGCTGTGTGCATCAGGCAATGGATTTGTTATAGTTACAAGGCTGCCCCGATGTTGAGGGGCTCCTCATCACCTCTGCAGCCCCTATACCATCTCAGCAGCATGCCCCTGCCCCTGGGCTCCAGCCGCACCATGGCACTTCCCTCAGCAAATTCAAACTCGAGCGCTGTAACTCCTCTTAATTACACATCTGCGGTGTTTGCATTAGATAGCTGTCACCCTGTAATTTACCCGTACACGGATTTTAATTGTACATTAATCTTTTCTACATGCCACTCCCCTGCTAGAATCTACAACGGCAGCAGTTTGGGCCATTTTGTTTATTCCTCAGCCAAAAATAGCTGATGAACGTAATAGAATATTGTACCTCCTCTTTTTTTTTTTTTTTTTTTTGGTCAGGATCACCTGCTGTGTGTTGGGGCTGGAGAGAAGCTCCTGTCACCTGCAAGCCACCTTTAAGCACAATATTTGACTGTTTCCTGGCTGACAGTAATTTTAGAAGAAAGGTCAGCAGCAACAAGAAATGTTCTGATCCTCGCCTCCCCCAACAATCCACAACCTCTCCCTCAGGCTCTTCCCTGACGGACCAGGGAGTGCTCACTTGGGGAGCAATCTCACCAGGGGGTGGAAGACAGCGTGTGAAGCTAAAAAATCCACCAGTGTGCAGTTTCCAAGGTCACTTGGAGAACCACAAAGGTGAACTATAAATTACAAAGCCCTGACTGGCTGACAGAGCCCCAGGAAGCTACATTTAGCATATCATTCTCCCAGAAGCAGGATGAAGCCTTAACTCCCTTTCCAACGGAATTTGAATGGAATTGGTTACAAGAATACCGTGATTGAAATATCACCAATTGGCTTTTCATGACAACTCAGAGATAGATTGCAATTGCGATGGAGAGCCGGTGTGTGTGAAGGGGTGGCAGTGATGTACTCCGGCCGGCCAAGGTGGCAATGAGGGAGTCCCATACAATATTTATGAAATCCAGATGAAGTCCTACACCAGCAATGAGCTGATCGTAACACAGATTTCAAAAACGCCTTGACATTTGCCCAAGATCAAATTTCCCCTTGTGAAAACCCATGAGGCTTTGTGCTGACAGCAGTCTGCGTGCTTTGCCCCCACCTGCAACCTTCCTTGTTTAAGCCTGGGTAATTAACGCTGCCCTGGGAGGAGGCCAGAGGGGCTGGAGCAGCAGAGACCATAAAGTAACACAGCACAAGTCCACTTGTCCTTTGAGGAAAACATCAGCAGTGTGTGCAGTGGTGAAAGACAGGAGTTTTGATAATTTTTATTGTTAAACACTTTCTGACCAGCAAAACAAAGCTCCAGTGATCTCCTGAAATTGGTGAGGCTCTGACAGCATATTTGGATGGAGAGAGCTATGCAGGGAACATCCATCACGCAGTAGCACAGGAAACAAACATGACAGCAAGAAATCTATCTCCTGTCTGGGCATGGTGGCTCACGCCTGTAATCCCAGCACTTTGGGAGGCTGAGGCGGGAAGATCACGAGGTCAAGAGATGGAGACCATCCTGGCCAATGTGGTGAAACCCCATCTCTACTAAAAACACAAAAAATTAGCTGGGAGTGGTGATGCCCGCCCGTAGTCCCAGCTACTCGGGAGGCAGAGGCAGGAGAATCGCTTGAACTGGAAGGCAGAGGTTGCAGTGAGCTGAGGTGGTGCCGTCGCACTCCTGCCTGGCAACAGAGCGAGACTCTGTCTTAAAAAAATAAATAAAAAGAAATCTATCTCCTTAGGGCCAAAGATCTCATTTAGGTGCAGCCTTTGTTTCCTTTTAGGGGAGCCTTGGAGAGTCTGCTAGGAAGGGGATGTTTGAGCCCTCCTGGATCCCCCATGCTTTGGATCCTACACTTTGGGACCTTTCTTTGTTTTTAAGAGACAAGGTCTTGCTCAGTCTGGAGTGCAGTGGTGCCGTCACAGCTCACTGCAGCCTCGAACTTCTGGGCTCAAGCAATCCTCCCACCTGGGCCACCCAAAGGGCTGGAATTACAGGAGTGAGCCACCATGCCCAGACAAAAGTTAACCCTTCTTTAGGCATCTCCTACCCTCACAGGGATCCTTCTGTCAATAGCGTGTAAACCAGAGCAACTTCGTCTTGAGTAGGGGCTGGGTAAAATGAGACTGAAACCTACTGGGCTGCATTCCCAGATGGTTAAGGCACTCTAAGTCACAGGATGAGACAGGAGGTAGGCACAAGATACGGGTCATAAAGATCTTGCTGATAAAACAGAGTGCAGTAAAGAAGCCGGCCAAAATCCACCAAAACCAAGATGGTGATAGAGTGACCTCTAGTCGTCCTCACTGCTGCACTCCCAGCAGCGCCATGACAGTTTACAAATGCAGTGACAATGCCAGGAAGTTACCCTATGTGGTCTAAAAAGGGGAGGCATGAATAATCCACCCCTTATTTAGCATATTATCAATTCTATTCCTTTTTTGTTTTTTGAGCCTGAGTTTTGTTCTTGTTGCCCAGGCTGGAGTGCATTGGCAGGATCTCAGCTCACTGCAAACTCCACCTCCTGGGTTCAAGCGATTCTCCTGCCTCAGCCTCCCGAGTAGCTGGGATTATAGGCACCAGCCACCATGCTCAGCTAATTTCTGTATTTTTAGTAGAAACGGGGTTTTACCATGTTGGCCAGGCTGGTCTTGAACTCCTGAGCTCAGGTGATCCGTCCGCCTTGGCCTCCCAAAGTGCTGGGATTACAGGTGTGAGCCATGTCACACCCAGACTACTTTTTTTTTTCCTTTTTTTTGAGACCAAGTCTCACTCTGTCGCCAGGCTGGAGTGCAGTGGCGTTATCTCAGCTAACTGCAACCTCTGCCTCCCGGGTTCATGTGATTCTCCTGCCTCAACCTCTTGAGTGACTGGGACTACAGGTGTGCGCAACCACAAATTTTTGTATTTTTAGTAGAGATGGGGTTTCACCACATTGGCCAGGTTGGTCTTGATCTCTTGACCTCTTGATCCACCCGCCTTGGCCTCCCAAAGTGCTGGGATTATGGGTGTGAGCCACCATGCCCGGACTACTTTCTTAATAAACTTGCTTTCACTTTACATACTTGCCCAAATTCTTTCTTGTGTGAGATCCAAGAACCCTCTCTCTTGGGGTCCGCATTGGGACCCTTTCCTCTAACACTTCTACCTCTAACTGTGGCTTCTGGAGACAAAGATGCACTCACGCACGTACCAGAACCTGGAGCGGTGAGATGTGAAATACTGCAAAGGACCCAAGCCTGAAGCCGCCAGATTGTTTACGAGTCAAGGCAAGGACGATTTAGGTGGTTTTTGATAAACACTTCATATTCCACATCCTAAGAGAAGCAGAATACTTGTCAAGCGTGCATCTTTATGAGCTGTCTGCCTATAAACCTTGCACGAGAGGTCCGTGCTTAATGTGGGTTTGGCAGTAAATTGGTGCGATGCACGGGTCTGCTGCATCAAATTAGCATCGACCCGTAAAATGTTACTGAATGATTCCTCAAATCTGCCAAGTCTTCAAATCAATTTCAGAGAAAGCGTCAAGGGTTTTTTTTTTTTTTTTTTTTTTTTAAACTTTGATAAACCTTTCATATTAGTTATCACAGAAGAGCATAAACCTCTCTAATCTGTCTTCCCACAAAAAAAAAGGTGTTGTTTTTCCCAAACTGCTTTTAGCTCTTCCATCTTTGCACGCCCGCCTCCACATCGCATAAACAACGTGTGTGTCATGGTTTCATTTTCACCCTATTTTAAAGCAAATGGTAGTTGGCTCACACTGTCCATGCCCCTGGTCCCAAAGCTTGGAGAGAATTTCCACTGCGCCAGGAAAAAGTTCTCACCCTTGGCCTTTGAGATAAGCAATCCCCAGCTCACCTCCTCCAGGAAGCCCTCCATAGCTCTCCAATGAACCCTGACCAATGCACTTGTGTGCTGGGTCAACTGGACCTTGATATCTCCTGGGGACAAAGCCCACATTTTTTCCACTGCTGGCCCTCAGGAATGGAGCTCACACTGAGTGGTCCATGAGGTGTTGTCATCCCCCCCCACACACCCATCCTTGAGGCCCAGACTGGGGCTCCCTCCTCTGTGGAGCAGGTGCCATCATAACTCACTGCAGCCTCCAACTTCTGGGCTCAAGAGATCCTCTTGCCTGGGCCTCCCAAAGAGCTGGCATTATAGGAGTAATCCCAGCCAGAATCCCTTGTCCTCCCTCCCCACTGGCTAAGTCAGGGTTGTGTATGAAACTGCCTCCCTCCCCTGGGGGCAATGGCTGGGTCTCAAAACCACCCAAAGGGTCTGACCCAGAGCTCTCCTCCCCTGTGCATCCTGCTTTCCCAGTAGCTCTGTTGGACTTGAGGAGGGAGGGGCAAGCCACATCCAAAGAAAGGAGGCTTCACCAGGTCCTCATGAAAATGCCGAGGGGGCAGGAGTGGAGCAGCTGATGACAGATATGGCCCTTCTGCCTTTGTTTGACCAAGGGCACATCATCTATGAGAAAATGGTGTTGGAAAAGCTCAGGAGGCCGCACGGTGGAAGGATGGAGTGCTGTTCTTTTTAGGGGGAACGGTGGTTCTTAGGCTTCTCCAGAGGGACCCAATGACAGATGCATTATCAGGGAGGAGGTCACCCAAGGATGCTCTCAAATGGCCAGTGCCTAGAGGACTGGGGTTGAGCAAGGCTGCGGGGGGCACTCTGGCGGAAGTTGCCTTCAGAGGAGGAGGAGGTCATTCAGACATGCAACACCCCCTAGAACGAGAAACTCAACTTCCAGAGCCCTCACCATGGCAGCTCAGTTGATGAGTCCCCGTCAAGTCAGCTGGGGTGCGAGAGGATGAAGACCCTTCACCCCCGGCAGGCCTGCCCTGTGCAGCACTGTTCTGGGCACTGTGACACAAATGTGGGCACAACAGACAAGGCAGTCTCCATGCTTTTTTTTTGTTTCATGACAAGAAGGAAAAAAAACAGAGCCCTAGAGAAACGAATGGATCAAAGCCTGTCTGATGAGTCCACAGTTGGTCTAGGGCCCAGAATCTGCATCTCTGACCAGCAACCCATGTGATTCTGGGGCAGGGGGCCAGTTCTCCGGATTCATCCAGAGAAACTCCTGTCTACTCCAACCCTTGGCTTCCAGCCTGGGAGATTCAAACCCGCCCAGCAGGAGAAATCAGAAGCACCGCCAGACGTTTCCACAATGTGGGAATGGAAGTGAATTCTACAATTCGGGGACAAAAGGAAATTTTCAAATTTGTTGAATAATGTTTCCAGGTCCAAAATATCCTTGGTAAAAAAAATAAACTGCATTCGTCATCTGAGAAATAAAATTAAAACCACGGTGTGATACCTCTGCACACTCAGAGTGGCTAAAATGGGAAAGACCCACAACGCCAAGTGTTGGACAGGACGTGGAGCAGGAGAGTTATGTATGGAACGCTCACGCCTAACTGGCGAGGAGGTGGGAATATCAGTAGGACCACTTTAGAAAGCTATCCAGCATGGAGCCGGGAGTGGTGGCTCACGCCTGTAGTCGCAGCACTTTGGGAGGCTGAGGTGGGTGGACCACCTGAGGACAGGAGTTCAAGACCACCCTGGCCAACATGGTGAAACCCCGTCTCTACTAAAAATACAAAAATTAGCCGGGTGTGGTGGTGCATGCCTGTAATCCCAGCTACTCCGGAGGCTGAGGCGGGAGGATCACCTGAACCTGGGAGATGGAGGGTGCAGTGAGCTGAGATTATGCCACTACACTTCAGCCTAGGTGACAGAGTGAGACTCTAGTCTCAAAAGAAAGAAAGAAACCACACACAGAAGGAAAACCAATTCATGTCATTAGAAGTAAGGGAAGCAGTTTTCTGTGGCAGAGGTGAATGACTGGAAGAGGTCACAGGGGGTTCTGGGGTCCCAGTCATGTTCCGATTCCTTCTCCAGTGCTGGGGACACAGGCACGCTCAGTTTGCAGATATTCACTCCATTGTATATGCGGGGTCTGTTCGCTTTTCTGTATGTGTACTACATTTAGAATAAAAGGCTTAAATATGTACGGTAGTACATGCAAGACAGGAAGACATCATTAGCAAACTGCTTAGAAAAAACAAGAATTGGCTGTATAATCCCAGCATTTTGGGAGGCCGAAGTAGGTGGATGGCTTGAGCTCAGGAGTTCGAGACCAGCCTAGGCAACATGACAAAACCCTTTCACTACTAAAAATACAAAAAAAAAAAAAAAAAAAAAAAAAAAAAAAAAAAAAGAGCTGGGCATGGTTGTGGGAGCTTATGGTTCCAGCTACTTGGGACGTTGAGATGGGAGGATTATTTGGGCCCAGAGGATGGAGGTTGCTGTGAGCTGAAATCCCATCACTGCACTCCAGCCTGGGTGACAAAGGGTAAACCTGTCTGGAAAAAAAAAAAAAAGAAAAGAAAAGAAAAAGCAGGATTTGAGGGGACACTGGCCAGTGGGGCTACATGCCCCCCCCAAGCCTCTGTCACATCACCAGGCAAGGCCGTTGACCAATTTGCTTCCTGACATCCAAGATAAAACAGGACTGAGTGACCATTCACCAGGATAATAGTAATAATAGCAGTAGCAGCTGACACTGATTGTGGGCTGTTAGAC